>JAPYYZ010017273.1:0-10854 GCA_030522705.1 Eretmocerus eremicus | reverse complement strand
CCCATATAGGCCTGTGTTAAAAAGTCATGTATATAGATATACTAGCAATGCTAATGTCTATAGCTGTATCTTGGAACAGAGTGCCCATTGGCAGGAGATCCTCTAGATTCTTCATATGCTAGGTGGTACGAGTCTGTAAAAAAATTTTGGTGAAGATTGGTCACCCGGAGGTCTTGGTCTCCCCTTGTTAGTTCAATCAACTTTGGAGGATACTGAAACTGCAAATAACTGTTTCCAATGGATTCCAGATCGCATTTTTGTATCATCTGGCATTACTGATCGCAAAGTCTTCGAAAATGAACCGTTGAAATTCCAACAGGATGCACGCGTGTGGTCTGCAGCGAGCTGCAGAGCGGGGCCAATTCAAAATTATTACTCATCGGATTACTGCATGCCGAAGTTCAACGTACCTTAGAGCTCGTCGAGTGTAAATACAGCATTGTCAGAGTCAAATGTACAAGGAGGCAGATCGGTAACAGCTGTCGCGACAATCAGATTCAAATGACCGGTTCAGTGAGCAGTTCATATGTCTCCCTCGAGACTGACGCATCAAATATTTGCTGCTCTCGAACAAAACATGCCACGCCACGATCCACGTACCTCTTGGCTCGTTTTTTCCTCCACCTCAATGCATCCCTGGGAGATCTTACGGAATGTCTACCAAACCCTCCTTACTGATTTGTGGTTTGAGAAATTTCATCGAATATCATTCCTTTGAACAGTGTGAATTTCAAAACTTTATACAGAGAAAAGTTTCAGACTTATGAAAGTTTGGCGGACGTCACTTGGTTAGTTACGACAACCAAAATTGCGGGTCGTCAATTTTACTTTCAAGGTATCCATACCAAGTGATCACTCACTCTTCGTAATCTTTACTCTCAGTCGAAACTCGTGCGGACACGTTTGCAACGGTATTTTGATGGCTGAAAAATTATTCAAATTCATCCAGCAAAAATGACTATCTTGTACTTACGCGAGTTCTTACGTCAAACAGAGTAGGAAGCGAATCAGCACTCACCTGAAACAGACAGAGAAAACGAGAAAACTCAATTAGTGTCCATGACATAATCAAGGAGAAATAATTGCCGATGGCTCTTTGAAGAATCGAAATTTCAGACGTTCACGACGCGTCATGGAGATTGAGATAATATAAATTAGAGGAAGTCTGATCAAGACTCCGTGCTAAATGCAATACAGCAGCGAAAAGAAGCGTCAGCGGCGACAATCAAAGAGGCTGGCTCTGCGCCTGACACTAAATGCTCTTCAGAGTTGGGACGTGAGCAAAGCTAAGAGAGGCGAGAGAATGAGCGATGCTATTGAGCTCAAAGGAATTTCCTGCGAAGCGACGGCGAAGATGCGCCCCACTTGGCTGTGAAGAAGCGCCTCTGGACTCTGGAGCAGTCTTGATGTTTTCACACGACTGTGGTTTTCACACATTTTAACGTCAGAATAATCTCTACGGAGAATATGTCAGCTTCCGACCCGGGAGATATTTTGCAAATAAAAAAAACGAGCCAAGGAATTTCAATAATCTCGAAAAGCCTAGGAGAGATTGGTTCTCCTCTTCTGCTAATTCATCTGAATATCGCACACCCGTGCAGAAAAGTATATAATAACATATCAACACTGTAAAAATCGCGGACCCAAACTTCAATCAACTAGTTGAAGTTTCCACATCAACCAGTGGCTCAACAAAAAATTTAACAACTGAATGGTTAAAGTTTTCAGTCAACCACTGGCTGAAGTTTTTTTTCCAAACAGTGGTTGTAGTTTCATTTTCAAACAGTCGTTGAACTACAACCGAGTGGTCGAAATTCAACCGGGTGGTTAAAATTCAACCGAGTGGTTGGAGTTCAACCGAGTATAAACGCTCCAGGAGTTTTGGAAGCATTAGGGATCATCATTGAGCGAGAAAAACTTTCCGGGCGTGTTATGCGGTAGAAAATTCCACCCCCGGGGTAAAAATTCAACCGTGAGATTGAAATCCGACCCCCCCCCTGGTTGAATATTTTAGTCAACAAGTGGTTGAATGTTCGACTCGACCGCTTGGTTGAATTTTCATCCCACAGATTGAATGTTTTGGTTGGAGGTCAACTCATTTTTCACAGTGAAGATTACATCGATCTAATCAATATATTTACTAGTCATTCCAATCCCTGAAAATATATACCTGAAAATGATTTCCCAAAAAGTATCAAGGAGAAACGTATTTGATGAATTTTGAAAGAGCGTTGAGTTCGTTCTCTAAGTAGAATTATACTGTTATTGATATAGTTATCTTTGTATTTGATGGATTGTGATAGGTATTCAAAAGACACTGTGAAAATTACTACTTAATAGCTAGATTTGTGAAAAGTTACAACCTGCATTGACAGCACCATGCGTGAGCCCAAATCAAGATCCCTAAATTAGATCATTTTCATTTTTCAACGCAAAGCTAAGAATCTGGACTAATTAATCGCCATGATGATTTATAAAGAGCTCAAATTCTAAGTTCTAGGGATATTCTACACTTTAGCTACAGCTATCATGTCGAAATTTCACTTTAGAAGCTCGACAAAGGGCCATCGGCGGTATTGCTCGCTTTTGGTACATGTCAAGCTCTGGTGCACAGTAACCAATATCCGTGGCTCTCTCTCTTTATTGTAATCCGGCCTCACGTACATCAGCATTTCTCTGCATCTGTGAATGATCATTGCGGCTCTGCTTTCATTCTGGTAAAAGCCATCGCAGGCGAAGCCATACAACAGATATTTTTGGAGATCTATTGTGAATTTCTGATACGCTCGAATGGCTGAATGATTTTCATCAGCATATTCGTGCGGTCAGAGATTTGTCTCAATGTCTCAACCGGTCAGCACAAAGCCTTCACTGGGAGACGAAATGACACAAGCATACTTTGATGTATATGCATGTCTCATGTCCTTCTTGAACTATACAATGTGAATCTACCGCTCAATAGAGAGAATACATAGTTAGAGCTGAGAGATACTTATTATCCAAATGAGACATACTTATTATCCAATTGGAACATGCTTCTTTGAACTATGTTATAAAAGGTGTTTTGAAACTCCAAACCTCAACAGAAGGAAAATGATCTTTCTTTACACCCATTGCTTTCTCATATTCTGGTAAAATCCTCGAGTTAAACCAAGTCCCAATTCATCATACTAACTATAAAATGCAGAAAACTTGAAGCGTTTAAAGAGCGAAAGGAATTTTACCGCATGCCAAGTTGTGGAAAAAGATAATCTTGCTCACTATAAGATCAGATTCAGGAGCGTAACTAGATGACGATACAGATATGATCAGAGGTGGGTATGGCGTGGCAGTCCACCTCATGTAATCGCATGCTTGATCTGCAGACTTCCTCTTCTACTGACCATTGAGAATTTGCTTGACAAAATACACCGGAAGAAATACCCTAAAACTGATACTGGAAGCGGCCATTGCGATAGAGCATCGCTGAAAAGCTCATATCCGAACGCAATCACGTGCGGATAGGCTTATACTGGAGATGCTCTGATGCAGCGGCCGTTACCTTTCACACTCATGAGTCCGACATTATGCAGCAGAAAGCGGTGTCGACAACAGGACGCCCAGCGATATGTGAATTCAAGAAGTGCCATTTAAGGAGAAGTGAAATGATTGATTTCCACTATACTGAATTGTTTGTCTTAGAACTCACTCCAGGACTCCACTAGTTTCCCCGCAGCCCATAAGCACAAGACCGATTTCGAAAATTTGTCTCAAAAACTGTTATGAAATGGCATTGACTACGGATTTATTGGTAACATTAAATGTAGAATGCAAATTTGCGCAACCAATGAACATGCCCTTAGTAAATTTCCGAGAATACATCCAAAAGCATCAAGTTGAATCACAAACAGGACCATGAAAAGAAGACGATTCTCCATCCTGAAGTTTCTGAGTGCGATTGGTTTGTTTGGAAGAAATAAGAGAAGTCTGTGGGCATCGTGTTTTTTGATTTTCAATCAACAGTGATTTAAAAGAGTCTTAGATTGGATGGACAGAGTTGCTTACCATGAAAATCTATAACTACATGGCACAAGCTTTGCTGAAAACTGGAGATATTGCACGAAGATATCATTAGATGCACAGAAAATATTACAAACTCTGATAAACCTCAGCAACTACTCATATGTTTCCAAAATAGATCCCCAAAGTCGCATTTAATAGGAATACGATAGTTCGAGGCCGGAATGATGAGTGATTTTCCATTTATATCGTCACCAATGTTCATCAGCAGTTGAAATTAAAAATAATTTATGCGCTTGTTTGCATTGAGAAATATACTTTGGTCAAAATTAAACGATAATCCAGAGATTTCATTCAATTATGTGGGATCTGTGTGTCCTTGTCATCTAAAATCAGTCGGGACGTTAGCTATTCGAATTCGCGAGATGGTTGACAATCTATTTTTAGAACGTCTTTTTTCGCATGGCATCGGAATTTGCACGCGCGTGGCCCGGTAAGAAAGAGTATAATGGCTATTAAAAGATCAGAGTGTAGAAGAGAGGGACTGGAGCGCAATAGGAAGAGGAAGAATAAGTCGCTGGTGCACGATTTGGCGGCGATTCAAGTGTAGACGGCAGAAGAGGTGACGTGTGGGAGTTGACACCAGGATATAATTCCTCGATGCGCCAGTCACGACCTCGAGGCCGCCTACCCACGCGGTCTTGTTCTCGCGTCTACTGCGGGACGTTCTCCGCGACTCTCTGGCAGTTGGCGATACGAAGCACCGAAAGATCAGTCTATCCACTCAAGTACAGGCCGCGACAGAATCGCTATATCGTAAGCGAGATCAAAATCGTAGCAATCTGACGGAGACTGTCGCAATTGGTTCTCCATGCATCTTCCGCTATATATTCCAATTGCATTTACTGGTGCAGGTGTAATTACTCGTTAAAACTGCTTCAACAAATCCCAAAGATAGGAACCACAATCGTCAACAGCGAGTCCAATGAACTTCAGAATTGATGATTCAGAGTGGGAGTTACCACGGGCTTGAGTATCCACGTGGACCGTGACGCCAACGCAGCAATAGTCGTTTCGCGTGCACGAGAGTTTCGTCACCTGGATCGCGGTGCTTTCCGCCAGCTTCGCAGCAAGATCATCGTGCTCCCGGCTAATCTTTGCTGTCGTGTGATGGTACGCACTACCGACCCATTCAAATAATTCCAGCCACGCGCGAAATTGTTAAAACTTTTCGCCTGCCCTGACCAGGCTTTTGCTCTCCGTCGAAGGATTTTGTGCGCGGATCTTGGGACCGTTGCCACTGGCCAGACGAGCGACCCGTTGAATATGTATGGAACGCGATCGACACTTGGGCGGGTGGGTGTAGTAGGGGAGTTTTGCGACAAACTCCGAGGGATAAACTCGCCCTTGAGATTGCCCAGTAGAGACGCTGGTTGGCGAAAGTGAGTGTCTTGGCCTCACGCGGGAAAGCGGGTTGGTCGTGCCGACGAGAGACTTGGCTCGTTGCGGCCGCGCGAGACGAGGGCGATATTTGAATGGGCCGTGTTACCCCTCATCCGTCACGTCGCTGTGGTCGACGGTCACTTTATTGGGTTCTCGCGCGCGTCGTCGTCGCTTCGTCTCGAAGAGCCTCGCTTCGCGCGACCAGCGCCATCAATACGGAGCTGCGTCGAGGAACAAGGCGCCAACTCGACCACCTTGTCGCAATGGAATGATTTTGCGCTGATCGAAAATTCATGGAAACCTCGACTCACTTCACCGAGATATCAAGTGAAATAGTTTCAACCGAGTTTCAGTGATTGAGTGCACTTCGGCATTGAATTCAACTTGAGAATCCACTTATGCAACAAGGTGTTCTAATAGCGATCGCGTCCCTTTTTGTGGACTCTTTGTTGCAGGGTTAGGAGAGTTATCTTGACATTGCGCTGGCAATTTTACACTCTGTAAACGGAAGAAAATTTTCGCCACAGCCATCTAAAAGTTACCATTGAATTTCACAATAAGGAAATATAACTAACTAATCAAAGCACCTGATATTAAATTCCAAGTCTCACTGTGTATAGCTACTTATCCTGGCACTGTATATGACCAAATCCTTTTCGCATCAGATATAAACCTAACGAGGTGCATGTACAGAAAATATCGGTGATTTTCTTTGAAGCTATTGGTAATATTTTTTGAGTTCATACAATCGAGGCTCTTAGCCGTTTTGGTGACGCTCTATCAGATAAAAAATTCCGTTGGTCTTTAACCCGTTCACTACAGAAATGCACCTGGTATCAGAAATGAGTTTCCAAATGCCTAAATATGTTTCTGAGGTTGAAAAATGGCAAAAAACGGCAAAATTGAAATTTTGAAAAATTTTCGTTTTTTATTTTTTTTGTTTCTACGATTTGATATTCAGACCCCAATCGTGAACCAATATGTTTCGTGTATTGACAGAAAATCGTCAGAATTTTCACAGATTTTTCCGATGCATTCTAAAAAAGTTATCGCGAATTATTGGAAATCGATTTTGTCCCCTGGAGGGGACAAAATAGTGAACGGGTTAAGAAGGTTAAGAAGGCTCTCAGGATGAGCAAATGAAGCAGAAATGAGAAGAAACTGATGAAAAAAACCCACGTGGGCAAGGAGAGGAGCTCTTGCTTACATAAGTCGTGCACATCGCAAGAGGAATCGGTCGAGCTTGCAATCGCCATCTTCCTGATAGCCGCGTTGATGCATGCGAGAGCGAGCTCGTGTACATGAGCCGGTTTTTTGCTTCACAAGCCCGTTGCAGGGCTTCAACTTCTTTTTCGCTCCTCCGTTTTGGTCATTCCTCTTCTATAGCTCGTGATACTCCGTCGGAGGGCGTAAGATAAGAGATTACACGAATAGCCCGGCAAAATTACTTTCTTCTGATGATTGATGACGCACTCAACGACCAATTCTTGAATAAATTACAATTCTATGTTTTTGGATGAGACAGATAGTTCTGAACTCATTACTTCCTACGGATTCGTAAGTTAACGTTACGTGGCCTTTCAAAAATTTAGTGTTGTAAGACGTGTGTAAGATGAGGGAAACGATAAGAGTGACAGAATGAATTGAATAATAGTACAAAATTCGGGCGATGAGCAGCAAATGCTATAGGAAACATCACGAGTTGGCGCTTTTATTAAGAAATAATGTTGTTCGCTGAGAGTAGAAAGGAACTAACTACATCGTCTGAGTGGAAAGAAAATATCCAAAATTTGTTTGGGAGAAAGGAACTATTAAAAAATTTTGGTTATAAGGAATTGTACAGAATTTTATGTTCGAAAAAGAACTATTTAAAATAAATTGTTCAAAGAACCATCCGAGAAGTTTTGGCCAAAAAGATCTGACCAAAGTTTTTTATTAAAAAAAGAAACTAATCAGAATCGTCAGGCGAAGAAAAAACTTTCCACAATTGTCTCATTGTTGAAGGGACCATCTAAAAGCATCCGGACAGTCTGGGACCATTCCAAAAATTACGTGGTGAAAAGAGGAACTCTCGACTGACTTGAATTGACTTCCACCGTCTGGTGAGAAAGGGACTATATAAAATGCTTTGCTCGAAAAGAAATTATCTAAAATCTTATGGTAAAAAAGGCGTAGCTCTAAAATTGTTGGTCTAGAAAACTATTCAAAATCGACTGTTTAAAAATGAACCATCTAAGCTGAATAGCTCGAACAGAAGGAAAGTACTTGAGTTGGTACAAGTCCGATCAAGATTGATTCTGCACTGGTTTTCAATGTTTCCAAACTTCTTCTTCACTTCGGGTTGCTGGTAAATGATTAAATTCATAGTTTTTCGAACGAAGGGGATATTTTCACTCAAGATAGGCACTTATTCATGTTATCTTCGTCAGAATATTTTGTATGGTTCCTTTAGGAAGAGAAAATTTTGGACAGTTTCTTTTGACAGAAAATTTCTAGATAGTTCTTCTCTCATCAGGAAAGATTGGATAGGTTCTCCCATGCCAGACGATTTTGAACGATTCCTTGTCTCAATTAGATATTTATAGATGATCGGTTTCTACTTAGCAACTTTGGGGTGGTTCCTTCCTAACCAGAAAGTTTTGGATGATTCCTTCTCCAATCAGACATTTCTGGATAGTTTATTCTTTTTCGCCTGACGATTTGAATGGTGATTTTTTAAATAGAAAGTTTTGATAGTTCCTTTTGATTAAACATTTTTGTAGGGTTCCTTGTATGATCAGACATATTGAATAGTTACTTTTTTCGCTAGAAGATTCTAGATAATTCCTTTCTGACAGATACTTTTGGATGGTTCCAATTTAATAAGAATTTTCTAGTCTAGTCAGAATAGGTCTAGTCAGAGAACCATTTTACTCCATTTTACTCTCAGCCATCGACATATTCCAGGCCGTTGAACTTGAGGCGAAATCATTTAAGACTTTCTTAAGGCAAAGAGAACCAATTAGAAGAGTTTAAACTATGGTTATTCGACTCTTGCCAGTTTTAGATTCCTAAATTGTTTCTGAACAGAGGGGGGGGGGGGTACGTTTCGAGTCTAAAATTCTCATTAAATGAGATAGCAGCTTGAGATTTTTGATCTTCGTATAATATCTCGTTACGATACTGCATGTCCTTCCGCTAAATCCCTCAATAGCTTGGACAGGTACTGTTTGCCCGAGGAGAGAGAGAGAGGGGGGAATCGATTCGTCCAGTCACGCAGGTAATCTGTGCTAGCTGAAACTGTGCCAGATGCTCATTCACCGTGCGTCTCTAGCTTTGTTACGCGATCCAATCGCGCATTCCAATCGGAGCCTGTGCCTCTCGAGACCCGTAGGTAGACGTGTAATGTGTGTGAAGTCCGTCTGGGAGGCACTTTCTTTTCTCTCGAGAGCTAGATGCGCTGCTCGGCGCAATTAGGGTCAACGGTATATCCGCGAGGCACGCGCACACCACCTAGTCTGTAATAGTATCTGTTCAAACAAGCACCACACTTGTGCTTGGTAACGCGAGAACCGAGTCTGAGAGAGCTCTCCAAATGCTGGTGATTGGAAAAGTAAGACTATCATAGGGTGTCATTGATAGTTTTGTGCGCGATCTTGCAGACCAATGATTTTTGGCAACTCAAATTACTTGAACTTACTAACCAGGAGTGAGTCAGATAGTATTGGGAAAAATATTATTTTCTCTAAAATGATTTTTGATCTGAAGATGTAGATATTCATTCAGGTAACTAGGTGTGAAATGACTCCAGGCCGGGTATGGGTATACTGGGAGAAGGATTCATGTTCCACGCGTGACAAGAACTATCCAGAACCAACAAGTCGAGTGCCAAGAAAGTGGGTCATAGATTCTCATCGAACTTCAGGAACTGCATTGTTTTGGTAGGGTATACAAATACTCCCATGGGCCATTTGTTCCCAGAAAAACTATGAACATCAACACTGCTTATACAGGCCCGTGTTGAACAGTCTTCATTCTATAAATATATACTAGCATTGCCAATGTTCATGGCTGTATCTGGGATAGAGGGACTGTGAGACTGAACCCTTTGAGGTATCTTCATTTTTCATCAAAACAAGATGATTCTCAAAGTCTGGTGAGCAGTTATTACTCTTATATACCTGACACTCTACCTGTCAGCTGCCAAAAAAGCTCCATATAAAATATTATTGAAAACGACAGAGTGCGGATTTTTCAGAGGTAGGTCTCGGAATTCCTGTCAGTGTCTTGGGGTCGAACTTCATCGACGTCGAAGATTTGGTCGTGAGGTTGATTGAATGAACTGTACACGAATAGTCTATATGCAAATGCAAGGTAGGAGAAGCGAGATGCATGGCTTTTGTACGTAGCATGAACCGAGCCAAGCATCACATATCGAGACAGGGTCATCCATCACGAGAACTGCATTGCCGTTCATGCAGACGCTCGATTCCGGAGGTTCCAAACTTCACCCTGCACGCCCGATGATTGTCCGAGAGGTCGAATGGATCCGACCTCGAGCAGAGAGCCATACCGGCTTGTGTGAAACTGATATGTAACGGTCTTCAAAGGCGATGACTGTCCAAAAAATGTCCCGGTGAGTCGCGTGTCATATCGAGAAAGCCCGATCAAATCTCATCGTCCGAGCTCCGTGGAACGCCTCCGACGAGTGTGAGACAAGCATCATCGCCCGTTAGGCCTGAAAACACCTGCGTCAGTCAACGGACTCGCGATGAAAATCCAATTCCCATCGATTATTATGCACCTGTTGGCTCAATATCCACATGCTCGTCAGGGAGACTCACCCCAACTGTGGATATGCCCTTTTAGGATTACAATGGACTGATGTTCTTCCTGAATAGCGACAACGATGTTGAGCCAACGGACTCGGACACAACGGAGTCTGGCCTCGTGACAAAGGAGCTGGAAGATGGATAGACTGAGCAGGCTGAGAATGGTTCGGGCATTGAGAGAAGTCAGGGAAGGAGAAAAATAGCGTATCTGTCTGGGAGGATGATAGTTTGGGGCTAAACAAAGATATCTCTATAGAAATTGGGTGGGCTTGCAAGCTCGGCCACTCTTCCCCTATAATGTTGAGAGAAAAAGGATACAATGTGAACGAGAAATTGAGAGGACTGCCCGTGATGAAGCTCCCATTGTCTGCTCTAGTGGGTTTCCTTCGCAATACCAAGCATATCGGTCCGAGTTGGGCCTACAGCGCTATTCTTTTCTCAAACAGAAGGTCAGTAAGAGAGTAATATGAGATTCTTGCTCATCATTTCAAGCAGCTCTTCTCAATGGAGAATGTATACCGTCAAGCTCGGTGCAGATGGCGCAGTCGCTCTAAGGGGGTTACCCAGTATGTGTAAGTGAATCCGTGTGAGATTGCGTGCG
>JAPYYZ010017268.1:0-11106 GCA_030522705.1 Eretmocerus eremicus | reverse complement strand
ACCCCTTGACGCCCGAGTTTTTGATGCACGAAAATTTTTCTTGTCAAAACTGAAAATGGTCATTGGGATTAAGACAAAAATACAAAAATCAGAGGGTTCCAGAAATTACATGTTTTTGAGCTCTAGCAAAAGTGTGGTTAAAGATATTGAGATGTTTGCGTGGGATTATGATCCTTATAATTCGACATATTTCTTAGAACTCTTTCAGATTTTTCAATTGTGACAGTTGGAAATCATTGTAATTTCTTTAAAAAAATTTAATCTACAAATATGTAACACTGGGCGCCAAAGGGTTGAAATCCTATGCGGTATAGCTCGCAGTAATTATCATTCTCCATTGGTAAGTCGGTAGCAGGAGAATTTCCACCTCATTTCGCCACCCTGATTCACCGAAATAACTTGAAAACCCGGCGCAGATGGCCTCGCGATCTCTCAGTGAATCTGGTAAATTGTAAGATTCTCCAGAGCGGAGGGGGCTTACGCGGCGAGATCGCGCACGTGCAGCAGCGGCACGAGGTTGTCTCCGGGCTCGACGACCGGCAGCTGCCTCTCGTTCAGCCAGGCGAGCTTGAAGAGGGGCTCGAGCAGCTGCTCCTCCTCGCCGTAGGTCAGGCCCGCGCAGAGCACCAGAGCTCGCAGCCTGCGGCACAGCTCGGCGTGGCGCTTGGGCGAGCTCCTGGACAGGACGGCGCGCTCGCACTCGAGCTTGCGCTTGGCGGCCTCGTGGGCCCGACGCTTCCGGTAGTCGGACTCGGTCAGCGGCTCGCCCCGGATGCTTGGCCGGCTCCTCGCCCACGTCGACACGCTCGAGATCAGAACGAAGCGGTGGATCGGGCCCGGCTGGCCGAACTCACGCGGCCTGGCTCTGCGCTCCGACTCCAGCCTCTGCGCCAGCTCTGTTTTGGGCCGGAGGTGTTAGCGCGCGGCCTCGTCTAGCGGGGGACGCGCGGGATATTTTTGCACGGTAGCGAGCGAGATTCGACGAGAAATTGAATATCAGACACTGCTGTTTGAGGTTGCCGTGGTTGGAATTTCACTGTGATCTTTGTAATGAGAATATATAGTAAAGTAGATTTATTGATCCAGCTGGTAGACAGAATGTAATCTGATAGTTTCGCTGACAAACTTTGCCACTTCCGGATTATATAGATTAAACTGGAACTAGCGTAAACGTTACCAATACACGATCCAAGTCAAAGTTTACTAGGCACCGAGGCCCCAAACTTATTTGGCATACAAGATATAATGGTCAGGCAATGTTGATTTCAATGTCATCCTATGTAAGAAATCGATAAGCACGAGTGTACTGTAAACTGGAATTGCCATTTCCTCTTGTAATACAAAAGCAGCGTTCGGTTCCAGATGAATGTATACAGTCCAGCTCCGTCTTTGACCAAGCCACAAATGCCTTTTGCAAGGTCAGACCACAATTGAACGGAATAATTCCCTCGCCAAATTTGATTTTGACCTTGACCCTCTGCAAATATTCGGAATTCATTTTCTAGGCATATGAGAAACTATGCAGCTTTATGTAGATTCCCGCCCATACGGATTGCCGGCGCTTTACCTTGGTCCGAGCCTTGGTCAAACTATAGTACAAGGATTTTAATTTAAATTTACGATTTTTAATTAAATGGATTCTATATCATCCCATTCCTTGAAATTTGCAATTAAGTGCGATTTGTTAGAATGGAAATTATTCAGCAGGATTTTGAACATGAACATCAGAGGAAAAAGATTCGTGAGCATGACTCGGGCAAAAGTCAAATAAATTTAATAAAGTACGCACATTTTATTGCAACGAACAACTTCATTAATCAATTATGAGACGTCTGAGGAGTCTTTGTTTCGTTTGCGAAGACTTTGCATCTGACACTGGCAGTATCCTTTGGTAACTTATTTGAAATTTATGAAAGAATACAACTATATAATCAAATAGACGACTTCTCAAGCCTTGATAAATAGACACCAATTCACTTAATTATACGGTGTGACAATATATGGCGGGTTCCCGACCAAAGTCACGTAGGTCCACTTCTGAAAATGCCAAAAATAGGGCTTGAATTTGATGCTACTAAGATTCTGTTCAAGTTTGGTACATCAGACAAAGTTCGTGGCATTCAATGGGATGATTTTAGCTGAAAAAAATGTGCGACCATCATTTTTGGAAGAGATTCTAAGCGTACAGATCATGATTCCGAAAAAGCTCGAAGAATGGACTCACGTCACTTTGGTCGGAAACTCTCCATGTCTCACTGAGCTCCGATGCCAATGAAGTGAGGGGTTGCCTCGCCTTGTCTTAGTGAAAATGTGCACATCTCACTCATTTCAACAGAGACTGGACAGTATATTTATCGCATGATAAGCAGTAAATCTCCCTTTGACACGGCCATCTACTATACTTTGAATAGTGCTGAGAAGCTGTTTTTGAAACTCACTTATTCTCCCATGGAGCATTTCGAAGTTTTGTTCAATACAACAAAAACAAAATCGCAAAATTTAAGTCCACTTTTTTCTTATTTTTATCATAGTTTTCGAGTCTGATTACTATTCTCCTATCTCGGGCGTTGAAATAAAACATGACCTCGGCTAAAATTGAGATACGCTGGGAAATATGATTGAACAACAAATGTATAGTACTCCAATAGAGTTTGCATCGTCGATAGTCTTTTTTGTTTCTCTCAAACAGTATTTCCTTGTGAAACCCTCATGAAGTTTGAAAATGAATCGAATTTTCTTCAGAATCTACCTTTGTATCGGTGATTGATGTCTACAAAACCTCTAGATGAATAAGATTAACGTCAAAAGACCAGCAAAATGTTGAAGTTAATTAGCAAGACTAATGAACGTGCTTCACATCCAAGACAAAGTTTATCACCTTAAAAGCAAAACATCCCCTTTGTGTTGCCCATTATGAGTGAAGTACGATATCTAATCGGAATAGCGGTATTCTGGTCGTCTTGTTTCTTCACAAACAAGAAAGTTGTGCCAGTGCCTTTGGAGGGGTACTTTTTTGTCCCAAATCTTCTTTATTTTTTTCAGACAAATAGTCATGTTTGCATTATTATAACGATGCCTAGAACTTTCTTTTCAAAAATAGATGTAAAGCTTTCAGTCAATATTTACTCATTGCCGCAATTCGATCTCGAAATGGATGTATTTAGCAGATTTTTTATTACATGAAAACTAAGCCAAGGATATCGAAGACCATGATTGAAACGAGCTCATATCCTGCATTTATCTAATTAATCAAAGAGTTAAGTAGTCGGCATCAATCAACATTGGAAATGGTCAGTTTCGCGATTTCCCGCGCTTTTTTCACCTATATCTTCAGTCTATGATGACGCGTTGGATCTGTGCAATAAAGAAGTTAGCAAGAATAACCGATAGTATACTTTCATCTATATAAGAAATTATCGGTATCATCAAGAGCAAATACGAAAAGATTATGAAAATTTGACAGCAAGACAGGATTCAAACATTACCATCCAGTGCCCATTCCGCCTCTTCACATTGAGCATCATCTTGAGTGATGTCGTAGATAATGAAGCCACATTTCCACAGTTCAGCCATGAAGCTCTGCCGGTCATTTTCAGGTGGCGGAAGAATTACCACATCTTCGAGCGCAGACTGTAGACAAAAACAACCCCATCGATCATACTCCTCCGTGAACCCAACACAAAATACAGAGAAATCAGAGCTGTCAACATAGATTTCGAAAAACTTCGATGGATCATCGACGTTCCAAACAAAAGTACTCGTGACTATTTTAGCGAAGCAATAACACAGGAGATACAAATACTTCGCGAGCGATCGGAGCTCGAAAACCCCCGAGCATTCCAATCGCCGAGGCAACGCGATCGAACCCGCCAGAGCGATGCACTCGGCCGAGAGTGGCAATCGGCCACGAGCCGACTCATCGATCAGGCTCGCGCTCCAATCGTTGCGAAACAACGGAGCCCTCGCGCGGCAAGGGCGAGGCTACGGACGCGAGAACGCAGTCGATCCCGGGCTCATTAATTTCCCCGGTCTCGGCCGCGCTCGCACCCGAGAGACGCAGAGAGAAAGCAAGACCCAGCCGTCAGGGACGGCGCAACAGAGCAAGGGTTGATGGAAACCTCCGTGCGCTGGGCTGTGCCGACGAGCTCGAATTTCCGCGGCTCCGCCTCCTCGTCGCGGGCCTCGCTCGAGCTCGCCTCCTCCCCGTCCTCGTCTTCGTCGTCGTCGTCGTCCGTCGGATGCTGCTCGTGTTCGGCCCCGCCGCTGCCGAGGGACGATCTCGAGGACGCCGCCGGCACGTACTCGCGGCCCCACAGCAGCTGCAAAAGTTTCGCGGGCCGTGCATTTTTCATCGAGCGCGTGCACTGAATGCCTGCGGCGGACGCCGCTAATATAGCTATACAGGCCGCGATTCGCAATTAGCGAGCGCGATTTGGAAGCCACGTCGCGGAGATCGCGCTTCGATTGATTCCAAAGGAAGAATCGAGGGATCGTCCTGGCTTGGGTTATGCGTGCCAAATTGAGACGCGTCCAAAAGTTTGATGAATGATTACTTCCGGAGCTCAGTTTTCTTCGCGAAAGTCGGAAACACGTGCACCAGGTGCGGAGGCGGCACATATTATTTGCTAATGGGTCGACTCACATCCATCAGTTTGCTGCCGTGATAGCTGTCTATATGATTGATGAATACTCGCCACGGCAGGCAGCGATCCGGGCTCTTGTGCACGCTCTCAACTTTGACACCAGATCCGACAGAGTCGCCAGCACACTCGCATTTACCGCCATAAGCGATATTGCTGTCCTTGGAGCACCCGGAACTCGTATCAAAAGTCTCTCCGTCTTTTCCCATGCTTCTTGGTTTACACTTTGATTTTCAAGATCTTTTCAAATTGATTGTACCTGCAAAAAGTATTTGTCTTGTGAGAATGTGTCGTACTGATCTCCTAGATGAACTTTCTCTGATCTGTTCAAGGATCGATCAAATTTAATTAGAAGTAATCTTTCAATTACTTGAGTTAATTGTTTCGTTAGTGAAATTCACCTTCAATTCTTCTTCAGTCAAAAGTCGTTGTTGGTATCTGTAATCACCACACTTATAAAAATAAAACTTGCACTTCTCGATTTGTACCAATCGCATTTCGAGGGTTAACAACATATTCTTCATTCATAACCTCCATTTGTTCTGGATAAAGTCGAGTGAGATAATTATTTGTATACGATGTGTACGTTCCATCGAGCGCATTTGCTGGTCACTCAAATAATTAACAAGCATTACTGATGAATGTTATTATAATTATCCCCAAATCCTCATATACATATTGATTCTCAAAAATTATTGCGCAGTCGAATTTCATTCCAATTCCATAGCGATATTACGCAATAAAATTCGTAATTTGTCGTTATTACGGAACATCCATGCTCCCTCAAACTGAATTATTTCTACAGCATCAGAAACTGAGAGAGAACTTTATTCTTATAGCGAAACGGATATTGTTTCTTTTGAGAGAGTCCCCCGTTGTATACATAAAACTCGCTTCAAGAAAGTATTGAGCCATCAAGTTAAGATGATACCCTTCTAGCCAAAAAAAATTGAAAATATATGACGATTTATTGTTCAATGAGGAATACCTATGCATCATAATGGATGACATCCAATGTCAGAAACGCAAATTTCGAAATGAACTTAGGTAAATCCCAAAATTCAGGCCATTTTCTGGAAAAAAAATTTTTTTCATTATTGGAATATATTACTTTTTTTTTCATTATTGGAATATATTACTTTTGGGCACATATTTTTATCATGAATGGGCCAAAAAAATGTGAAAATAGTCGCGTTACTTATTTTCATATTTTCGTCCTGTTTTCTAGTTACCATCCTCGCGGTGACGTCACCAAATGAGTCACCAAATCATTGTCATACTTTGTGAGCTCATTCATGTCAAAATGTGTGCTATAGAGCAGTGTGTCTTTACTGCGATGGGAAAAATGAAAATTTGAGAAATTCGCCTCGTGTGCAGGATTTGCTCTCAGAAGCTAGCAATGAAGTCGGCGGCTTGTAGAAGTATATTTTGTGGTCCAAATTATCGTCCACAAGTGGATCTAGTAGATTCCTGATGTATCGTTTGTGTGCCTCCCAAAAAATCGCTTTCTCAGATCGAGTTTCGCGGCGACTTTTTTTATTATTCTTCTTCTCATTTCAAGAGGCCGTGAGGCACACTACCCACAGAACACTAAATTTAAGGTCATGTGAAAGCTCTACCTTACCGACATTCATTACAAATTGATTTAAAATGAAACAGAACAATATTTCAAAAAAGCAAATTCAAGCTCTCCTGCGTATTGGTAGAACGAACCACTGTGGAAAATTTTGAAGCGATCCGTCAAAAGCTCTTGGAGTAATTTGAATTATAGTGCAAGTATATTGTAATTACTCTAGAGTTCATATTACTCCAAGTGCTTTAAACGGATCGCTTCAAAATTCCACACAGTCATTCGTTCTACCGATACGCAGGGCAGCTTGAATTTACTTTTTCGAAATATTGTTTTGTTTCATTTTGAATCAATTTACGATGAATGTCGAAAAGTAGAGCTTCTTCTTCCCCTTAAGGCTCTTTTCATGTAGACTACGATGCATTTTTCGTAATGACGATTCCTTCAATTCCGTGACCATGTTGACAGTTCCAAGACGGAGATAATAAGTTATAGAAAATCTTTGTACGCGGTGAGGAAGTGTCGCAACTCTGTTTCATTGACAGGCACACCTCTGAGCGAGAATTTTATGATGAATCAACTTATTCTGAAGTTCTCGCCAAATTTTCAGAGTGATTGGGTAACCGCTGTCAAAGTCATGTGTTAAGCCGTGCGATTACTTGTCTCAACAATTGCTTGAAGAAATATCTGGACCCCGAATGCTAGTAATTGACTGAAAATGGAGCATAATTGATGAAAGATCAGCATGAATTGTGAAATATTGGCGCTGGTTGTCTTTACAGCGTTCAATAGGCCAGCTTACACAAAGTGGCCCGAGTTTTGGGATTTGCCCATATGTGGATTCAAGTGGCGATATTATTCAAGTGATAAACAATGGCACCTGTGTATGGTGGATATTTGGATACCTCTGGCCCAGCGGAAATAGCTCAAAATAGACAGGGCGAGTTATGAACATTGAATTTGAGGCAAAACAATACTCGAGGGTATTCGTTTCTCCGAGGAATTTCCCAAGCCAGACAATCCCAGGCAACATCGGTAGGCATAATATGCGCATATATACGTATAGTTATACGTCTAGAATATACGTTAGTTATGTGGATTTTAGACCTTTTTTAAATACGTATAATAGATAGTTCAAATATACGTATATATGCGCATATTATACCTATCGATGTTGCCTGGGATTGCTCAAGTTATGCAATGTCCGTTCAAACTAGGCACATCACTGTCTTTGTCCACAATAAAGAGAGGAAAAAATACGCGGCACTGTGATAACTTTATCGAAGAATGTTTCGAGCTTGTGTTGATGAAGATGAATGATGATCGCATCAGAAATAGTTACAATACCCCACAACCGACAATGAACTATATGGCGAAAAAACTCCTGGATTGTGATTTGTTCAATCTTGTGGATATCACTCTTGCAGCAGTGATTCAGATTGAAGATTCACTCCAATACAACCAACAGTTCTTCATGAAATGGTTTTGATGAATTAACTCGATGAATTTCGATGAATTGAAAAACGGGTTTCGATGAATTAGACTTTGTGTCTTCAAGAGAGAGAAGTCGATGGTCGAGTATAAAGTACTCGAATCAACTTTTGTTCCTTTTCCCTCCGACGAATAAGTACGATTTCTGTTTCAGCAGAGGAAGGATCAGAAGGCTTCCCTTTTCAAATACTCATCTGCGCTGGTGGTGTGCTGATGGCCATGGTATTACTCGCAGCAGTGAGTCTTCAGTGTTCCTCCACGTGGAAATGGCTTCTTGGCATAGCACGCCAAGAAGGCCAGGACGAAGACGAGGGCGAACTTGGGCAGCAGAATGCCATTCGCATAAGTCACTCCCTACCTGATTTACAGTCTGAACCCGTCACACATGAATATGTGCAAGAACAAAAAGACAACAAAAAGGTATGACAAATTTTTAGGGGTGCTAATTACGTTTTTATAATACTAGTGCGTAGAGTTGGTGTGTAAAGCACCAAAACTGTGTGTAGTGCTTTTTGCATAGTGTGCGAAAAGCAACTGCTTTACACGCGGTTGTACTGCTTTACGCACACTTTTGCGGAGTGATGCAGACTCGGCAAGTCACGTTGAGTACAATTCTTTATCATATTGCTTGACTGGTGGCGACGAGAATCGTTGGAAAATCATATGAGAATAGGAGCAGTTCTTAAATGGGAAAAGGGCGGACCTTGACTGCGCCCGCGGCCAGGAAAAATACGTAAACTGTACCCGCATAAGCCGGGGTCGTGCTATGAGCTACGCACTTATCACTTCGTGGAACGCTTATCCGATCAATTTTTTTACCCCCGACACACTCTACATTATGAATGTGCTGTCCTTCAATCGTATGTGCCAACATCGAATGTTTTAACTAGCAGTGGGACTTTACCTGATCTATATATTTATATAAAATTCCCGTGGGCTTATATAGTGCTCATCCCCGTCCTCTAAAAGTTCATCAAACCCAAAATTTGAATTTACTAGCTCTGTACGATTGGACCTCAACATCAACTTGATTTTCTGCTATGCCTCGGATGGAGTGCAATTGAATGGATGAGATACATTCATTTCGCATAAAACTTTCAGTTGTTTAAGCTTATTTCGTGTGATGACTTGAAGTAATAGTACTCATCCAATTCTCCTATGAATACAAATCACTTTTGTGGGTGTGATGAAGTAAAAAAAATAAGAGTTGATATTTAGAGTTGATAAGATTAATGGGTGTTTCAATATTTCAATGGTGCATAACACGTGGTGAATGATTGGGAAAAATATTTAAGCACCGTTGCTTCATTTTTTCAGTCGGGGGGCTGCCCCCCCCCCCTCCTTCCCTGCGCCCAAGGCGACCCACCCCACCCCCACCTCGCTCCGTCCTCCACCCAAAACCTCATCATACGAATTATGGTTGACGCAGTAAGTTTTGTTTATGCTCTGCGTATGACCAACTTTCCGCACAGTACTATAAAAAACATACTAAGCGACTCTGGCGAAAGCTTTCCACCCTCGTGCAATCTCACCCGTGTGTAAAGCATCACAATCGAGCGTAAAGCATTGCACTCGTGCGAAAAGCAAGCTTTTCGCCATCATGGCCCAATACACTATTCTTGCGGGCAATAAATTGATGTGTCTGTGCAAAACTGGTTTCTAAATCTTTGTTATCTTATGGCGAGAGTCAATTCCGGGAGTTAATTCGATTTTATTCAGAGTCATCGATTGCAGAGTTCATTTTATGGACCGAAACCACTTCTAACCTGCTTCAGTGGTCAAGCATGTACATTTTTTGTGCAAGATTTGAAATATGCCGAAATTATTCCCCGCATACAGCCAGGATTCCTCATCAGATCATTCCATGCACTTACCCATTCTTTTAATAGTTTGCAACTTCGCCCTGCTATCTGCACACCAACTCTACAAAAAGTTATTTTTGAAACAATTAGTCGAGAATATCCGCAAAGAATGATCGTAATCTTAAGATTTAGCTGTATTGGAGATGAATCGATACTAATGGATTGTTTTGCGGGCTGTAATCCAACAGACAGGAAAGTCATTCACCGAGTTTGATACATCCTCCTCAAAAGGAATATTTAGCTTGTGCTTTAGGAAATTGAAGCTAGTGTTATGCTCACTTTCCCTCAAAACGAGTCATTCATTTCACCACCAAATGAAGATTGCGATTGAAGAGCTGATGAAAATCTTTATTACGTCTTCTGAATTAGGTCCTCCGACAAACGACTCTTCCCATTGTACCTATGAGGCATCAAAACTTCCAGCGTCAATTATCTCACCGACTTGACCTACCCAACATCCAATTCAGCATCTGCAGTCTGGAAAATCGGAACGATTCTCGCTTAGGGCTGATCAAAGTGAGCATTGATAATTTTATGCTAAAAATGTTAGACTGGGAACTTCAAATTGTTTCAGTGAGAGGGATGCCATACCTTCTCTCAGTAAATCGATTATTCATTCATATTCCTTTCGTCATCTAATACATTGACATTGACTAAATGTCAGTTTCTATTACCCCATTTATCGTTCTCTTTCATGGAGTGACTTGCAATTTTATCAGTTCAAGCGTTCATGAGATTTGGTGGATCTATATCAATCTGCTGAATTCCAGGATATTTTAGCCATTTTTTCTGTATTTCGTGAATATTTTTCAAGGATCCTGATGAGATGATTTTTTTCGCAGCCCGAGTTGTACAAGAAAGATTTGACTCGTCAAGAGAGCAATGAAAGTTCTAGTACGGGAGAGATGGAAAACGCTGGAAAACTTCACTTTGCTGTCCGGTACGACAAAGAGATTGAAGGGCTTGTGGTAAAGGTGAGTGGATATTTGTTCATCGATTGATTATGCGAAAGACTATCCGATTCGAGAGAATGATGAAACTGTTGATTGGTTCAGACAGGTTTCGATGCTCGACCAATCATATTGTAACTCGCGGGAGTTTCAAATTGACGGTTGCGAACCTTAGCGAAATAAGTTTATTTCAAACAGTCAAAAACGGAGTCGGTTCCATTTGGGAAAACCTTTTGCCTTCATGCGAACAAATGAGGAATTCGCATCATAGAAAAGGGAATTCTCGATGAATAATCAGAAGACTCGACAGTTACCAAAGAACTAACAAAGTTTTTCACAAGCCAAAAGTGAACTGATCACTCTATGGTTTGCGGCCGTCCAAATCATACTTTCACTTACACTAATGCTGTATAGTCGAAATCCGAACTACTCGTCCGAATTCCGTATTTCACGTATTATGTTGGGTAATTAGGGTTCAATAAATAAAAACACCGTTAAATTTGGGTTAAGCCCGAGGAAAAAAGACCAAGCAGAAGGCTTGGCCAAAAACCTCAAAAAACAGTCAGAAACTGTAATGTATTGTCAGTAAACAA
>JAPYYZ010017235.1:0-10772 GCA_030522705.1 Eretmocerus eremicus | reverse complement strand
CTTCATCTTCTATGATTATTGAATTTTATTCAGAAAATTTCATAGTGCATCAAAATCAATCTGTTGTCGGTAGAAAAAGAGAAGAAAAAAAAGAAACGTGCCAGGAGTGGTACTCAGGAAATTGTCCTTGAATGATTGAAAATGTGGAATGGATAGATGAATTGAATAAAATCGATTAAGGAGCAGTCATTCAAGGACGGTGGATAAGGTGGTATGGGAATCCACTTTATGTTTAAATTATAATGATTATGATAATGAATGACTTTTCATATTAAACGATTCGATATGAACCAGGGGCATATCCTGGTGGAAGAAATGCAGCAGGATGAAAGTATGGGAGGTCATTGATAACTTTTGTTTCATGAAAATATTAAATATATAAGTTAATTATTCAAATATATCCCGTTCTACTATACGGGGGGTTGGCGAGCGGAGCGAGCAGGGGGGCTTGCCCCCCCTAGTATATATATGTATATATATATTAGGGTGTCCCTTAAAATACATATATAACATTGCTGACACATGCGCAAGGATACGAGCGTGCTTGCATGTGTTGAACAGTCCAGCTTGCGGGCAATTGCGGCTTAAGAACACATGCAATAGTGCGGCGTTGCCACGTTTCGGCCGTAGCAGTGATCAAAAGTTTCGTGGATTATTGTTCTACCATGGAGATGAACACGGCCGAGAACTATCTGTCAAGACACTTCGTAAACGTTGGAATAAGGTCAAAAAGTGTGCGTTTCCCATAAGCTCTCGTGTTGAATTGATCAAAATTCATTCATCGATTCCTGAGCCGACAGGTACCCTTATGCCTCAAAAATTGAATATAGCTCTTATATCATCAATGTAAATAGGTACTTTCAATTTCATGAGAATCTCTCTTCTATTTCTCTACCAGAGGAACCTCCTCAATCAACCTCTACTCTTTTTGAAGGGATAGATCTTGAATCATACAATTCCTCATCAAAGATGACTCAGGGCACTCACATAATCTAAACTTATACCAGAAACTGAATCGTGAATTGGAATATTCGGACGACGGGATGAAGATTGGTTTAACTTACTTGTATTCGAGATACTTTGTGCTACATGTCATGTCTCACATGTGTCAACAGATTTCAGAGTGCTGTTGTTAGCAGTCCTCCATGACTCATATCCTTGATGGTTGTTAAGAATACCTAAGATCAGATACTCATTTGAGAAATTTCTCCAATTCACACTGTGGATCGAGTTATAGCTTGGAGTTGCATTCTCAGACATCGAATATGATTGGAGCGTTTATTCCCAACTAACCTTGATGATTTATATTCAAAATAGTTGTTGAATAAATGCCGATGATTGAGGAGTGACGCATGATAAGATTCCTGAGATATGTTGATGGCTGAGGAATTTCGATAGAACTAAATCTCAACTATTTGTCAATCCTTCTTGCAAGCAATGATCTCTCTCTTGATGAGATGTTTGATATTAGGTTTATAATCAAGAAGCATTGATGATTGTGGAATCATTGGCTGCAGTAGTTGTGCGATTAATGTTCAAATGGATCTCGATCATGTGTTGATGATTGAGACTGATTTTGAGGTCAACTTAAATGACTGTGCTGTTTGATAACTGTTGATACATGCCTCCAATCCTCACGCATGAGATTTTTGTAAATATTTCCTATTGACATATCAGGCGATGTGATTCCACTAATAATTGGATTCCCCTTCATAGTGGTTTAGAGAAGTAATACCCAAGACTGATCCCGATTCGATGACTTCATAATATATTGGATAAGATTTGTATTTTCTCTCATTTTGGTGGAATGAGGATGATTCCATGAATATGAATGGATTTGTAGAGTATAAACTTTAACTATCATTACACATTTGATGGGAGACTTTTGATAATCTTAGAGATGCTTGTTACCATCTCGAGTTGATCTACGGATTCTGGACTCTTCAATTTTATGTTATGAAGTTTTTGGAGGAGCCTCTATTACTCTTTTGACTGAGTAGGGGTACTCTCACTTCCATTAATAGTAACAACTAACATGATGTGGCTTCCCTGCTAAAAATATTCCACTGGGATCCCACTGGGAGCTCCACTGGGATCCCACTGGGACCTGAGCCTGGGAAAATTTTATCCCAGAATAATTCCTGCGTAGAGCATTGACTTGCTAGCTAATGTGCAGATGAAGTCGAACGGCGCAGGATTTAAGACTGATCCTGATCTCAGATGTCTCGTTTCGAGGGGGTGACTCGTGATGGATAAGCTCGACTCGAATTGGGAGAAATGGGTCATTGGAACCCCATGGAACCGGAATTGAAAGCAATTTTGATCGAGAGTACTCCGTGAGACATGGCCGTGTGGGTTTTCCGAGGAGTCATGGAGCAGGTCGAACGGGCTTCGATCACGCTGAGTTGGATGGAGGGGAGATGCCTCGATATGGACGACCCAAAATAATCACAAACAAGTATATGTATCCTTGATTTGATCAAGTAACTAAAAGAACCGAGTCTGAACGGCGATTGGGTCCGGGGATCTTATGAGACTTCGTGGGGCCGAGGTCTGGGGGAACCTTGAACTAGATTGCCCTGTGGGACCTGGTCGTGGAAATGTTTCGAGCAGCCACAAAGCAGGTCAAACTCGCGTTGATGACAAATAACCTGGTGGAGGTCGAGATAGCCCGGGAAAACGACCGAGTCTGAAGAGTTGAAGGGTCTTGGGATCTTACGGGAGGTCGTAGAACTGAGCTCCACAAGAATTCCTAAAGAGAGCACTCCGTGAGATCTTGTCTTGGGAAGTACCTAAGAAGCACTGGAGTATTCGGACACGCCCCGTCCACGCTCAATTCCATGGAGGTGGAGATGCTCCGAGAAAACGACCGAGTCTGGAGGATAAATGGGTCATGGATCCCATGGGACTCCCTGGCATCCCAGTATCGAGGTACCGAGGCCTAGTGAGGCTTCAACAAGTGTGTTTTGTTAGAGTTGATTATATGAACATTCCGAGCTGCGACATAGTACATCATTGCCTTAGACCCGTTTGACCATTTTAGGTTCTACGACAGCTCATTTTTAAGCGGAGCAAGATGAGCAAGTTCTCCGCGCCCGAAACGGCCGAGCGACCACAGATTATATGAATTGACGATGAGTGCAATTTCCGAACATTTCCACGACGAATATCATCCGTTTACGGAGATCTACATCCATACAGGCTGGATGAACTTCTATGATTGATTTGTGGAAATAGAAAGACTGTATCGACTATGACTTACTTCATCCAGAATTCTATACATGTCGCTGGATTCTCTCATCTCGACAGATATTCCTTCGAATTAGATCATCAATCAATCCGCTTCGTCGATCCTTACAGATATTGACTATCATCTCCATACCACAATAACAGAAGTACCACGAGGTCTCGTGGGATTCCATGTGACCCCAAGACTTGATTCCTCGCCAGCCTGATTATTTGTTTCCTCGGGCTATCTCCAGATCCATCGGCGGAGCATGTCGGACTACTCCGTTGCTCCTTGGGTACTTCGTAAAAGAAGATCTCACGAAGTGCTCTCCTTGGAGTTATCTCTCTAGACTCGGTCATTTTCTCGGGCTATCTCGGCCTCCGCCAGGTTATTCGTCATCAACGAAAATTTTTCCTGCTCCGTGGCTTCTCGAAATATTCCTACGACCAGGCCCCACAGAGCAATCTAGTTCGAGATTCCCTCAGACCTCGGCCCCACGAAGTCCCATAAGATTCCAGTACCCAATTGCCGTTCAGACTCGGTTCTTTTAGTTACTTGATCAAATCAAGGATACATATACTTGTTTGTGATTACTTTGGGTCGTTCATATCGAGGCATCTCTACTCCATTCAACTCAGCTGATCGAAGCGCGTTCGACCTGCTCCATGACTGCTTGGGAAATCCCTATGGCCATGTCTCACGGAGTACTCTCGATCAAAATTTCTCCTAATTCCGGTCCCATGAGGTCCCAATGAGCCAAATTTCCAATTAGAGCCCAGCTTATCCATCACGAGTCACTTCCTCGGAACGAGACATCTGAAATTAAGCATACCAATTCAAACTAGAGGAAGATGTGAAATTAAGGAAGAATTGTCGAGTAAAAATATTCATAATTCATTCTGAAATTTCATACTCTTTAATCTTGAGATGATACAATTACTCACACTTTCTCATCTGAAACTGTAGCGCCTCGCGTCTCCTACGGACAATAATAGAGGCGCAGTACTCAATCAATTGAGTTCTACGATTCGAAATCACGGCCTCAGCTTGGAAGAAGAACTAAATTGTTGAGTACTGCTCTCTTATTGTCCGTAGGAAATGCGAGCCGTTACAATTTCAGATGAGAAAGTGTGAGTAATTTGTATCATTCTGAGACTGAAGGATATAAGACTTTCAGGATGAATCATCAATATTTCTACTCGACCCTGCTGGAAGAGATGAGCGTGGGACCTGCTCGTATGGTATAGGACCTTGTAGGACCGCGTAAAATGCCACGGCATCTAGTAGGATCAGCGTGGGATGCAATGATGTAGCGTGGGACCTGAGTTATATCAGCCGTGGGACCTCGCGGGACCTCGTGGGACCTCGGGGGACCACGTGGGACGCGATGGGACCTCGTGGGCTCGGGGGATCACGATGTCCCACGGGTCGTATAACGCAAGTCCCACGCTATACCATCGCGTCCCACGCTGATCCCACGAGGTTCCATGGCATCTCACGTGGTCCCACGAGGTCCCACGGGTCATATAACAGAGGTCCCACGCTATCCCTCTGCGTACCACGCTGATCCCACAAGGTCCCACGAGGTCCCACGGGTCATATGAAGCAGGTCTCACGCTATCCCTCTGCGTCCCACGCTGATCCCACGAGGTCCCACGAGGCCGCGCGAGGTCCCGCGGCTCATATAACGCAGGTCCTACGCTATACCATTGCGTCCTACGCTGATACCACGAGGTCCCATGGCGTATCCGTGGTCCCACGAGGTCCCACGGGTCATGTAACGCAGGTCCCGCGCTATACCATCGCGTCCCACGCTGATCCCACGAGGTCCCATGGCGTCTCACGTGGTCCCACGACGTCCCACGGGTCATATAACAGAGGTCCCACGCTATCCTTCTGCGTCGCACGCTGATCCTACGACGTCCCACGGCTTATATAACACAGGTTCCACGCTATATCATTGCTTACCGCCCTGATCCCACGAGGTCCCATGGCGTCTCACGTGGTCCCCCGAGGTCACCCGAGGTCCCACGAGGTCCCACGGCTGATATAACGCAAGTCCCACACTATATTATTGCGTCCCACGCTGATCTCACGAGGCACGAGGTCCCACGAGGTCCCACGAGGTCCCACGGCTGATATAATGCAGGTTCCACGCTATATCATTGCGTCCCCCGCTGATCCCATGAAGTGCCATGGCGTCCCACGCTGACCCCCAAGTGGTCCTATACCATCGGAGCAAGTCCCACGCGGGATCCCACGCGGGATCCCAAGCTCATCTTTTCCAGCAGGGGACAATTTTTTCTTGATCCCACTCTTTCCTCTCTAGCTTGAATTGGTATTCTCTCGATGTAAAATAGAAAGAAGTTCGACATGTTCTCTCTCATCTCATCCTCTTCAAGAGTTGGAATGACGTTCTAGCTATTCTCTGAAGTAGCCCACCTCTTACAATCTTGTGCATCTACGTATATCGTTGAATATATGTGTAGCCTCTATGCGACCACTGAAAGTCAGTATAAGAATGAAGATTCGGTTGGGAAACTCATATTCGCCAAGTTATACTTTTCAGAAAAAGTGAATAGGGAGGGAGAGGATCATAATTCCTCCTCTGGGAGTCGAGGTAGAACTCAATTCTCAGAGCGATATTCATGTTCCAAGACCTGAATGACAAACACAAGTCCCCAATGTCGAATAAATTTGTGTAGTGAGTATAGTTATGTTTCCATATTCACCTCTGAATGGTGACTCATTGTTCTAGCCATTTTCGTAGGATCCTACATTGTTCTTGAGCAATAACTCACTTGAGCAGACACGGTATCTCGACTTTCAACAGATTTCCGAATATTTACAAGATATTCCGAGCCGGAAGCTTCGTCTCTCGAGATTTGTGATGTCTCAGAGGAATATATCACAGTTCTATTCTGGGAATGAAGTGGAAATTGTATTTTC
Source organism: Eretmocerus eremicus (assembly GCA_030522705.1). Taxonomy (NCBI): domain Eukaryota; kingdom Metazoa; phylum Arthropoda; class Insecta; order Hymenoptera; family Aphelinidae; genus Eretmocerus; species Eretmocerus eremicus. Next base: position 4,594 of record JAPYYZ010017235.1, on the reverse strand, counting down.
TGAGCAATATTTATGGTTCAGGATTTGAACACAAATTTACATTGCACAAGAAATTTGTGAACTGATTCCACAACACATTTCATATGCACCTCTGAATAGTAACTGATTGTTAGAGCCACTCCACTTTGTATTTCACATTGTACACGGTATTTAGACTCTCAAAACATTTTCCAATGATTACTAGATATTTGGAACTGCGAGCTCTATTCCTCAGAATTTTTGAGGTAGCAGAGGAATATATCCTAGTTTAGCTTTGGGAATGAAGTGAAAACTGTATTTCCTGAGTGATATGCATAGTTCAGAATTTGAATGGCGAACTCAAACTTCTATTGTCCAAGAAATTTGTGGAGTACAACTACAATATTTTCATTTCACATGCACCTCTGAACTGTAAATGATTGTTCTAGTTGACTTACCTTGGATCTCACCTCATTCTTGTGCCATAACTCACTTCAGCTGACACGGTGTTTTGACTCTCAAAACGTTTTCCAATATGCAGAAGGTATTTGGAGCTACAAACTCCATCTCTCTAGATCCCAGATGTGCCAGAGGGATGTTTATTTGGTTCTTCCATCGCATTCAACTGAGGACCAGATGTACTCATCCATATTTATGATGCGAAATTTGAATCTCGAGAATGAATGTCCATATAACAAGAGTCTTGGGGACTAACTTCACATAATATGCAACTCTAAGTGATGACTATTTATTCTATCCACTTCACTTTCAATCCCATCTTGTACTCATGGGAGAAGTTAGTTGAGCTGAGTCGCCTTGTAAACTCCCAAGATATTTTCCAATATACAGAAGGTATTTGGAACTATTCACTCTATTCATCTAGATCCCTGATGTAACAGAGAGATATTCTATGGTTTTGCTTTTGGATCAAATTGAGAATTGAACTGTTTGATCCATATCTATGATCCAGAGTCAGGATGTCAAGAACAAATTTTTATACAACAAGAGTTTTAGGGACTTGATTCACATTATTATTGTTCTGCATGCATCTCTAAGTACTAACTAATTATTTAACTGATTTCACTTTCGATCTCACCTATCTCTATGGGAATAGTCAGTTAAGTTGACACGCCTTTTGGACTGCCAAGACATTTTCCAGTATATAGAAGGTATTTGGAACTATGAACTCTATCTTTCTGGATCCCTGGTGTACCAAAGGGATATGTTCTGGTTATGTTTTTGGGTTTAATTGAGATTTGGATTTCCTGGCTCATATAACGCAGGTCCCACGTTATACCACTGCAACCCACGCTGATTTCACGAGGTTCCATGGCATCTCACGCGGTCCCACAAGGTCCCACGAGGTCCCACGAGATCTCACATGTCATGTAACGCAGGTGCCACGCTATACCACTGCACCCCACGCTGATCGCACGAGGTCCCATGGCGTTTCACGCGGTCCCACGAGGTTCCGCGAAGTCCAACGGCTCATATAACGCAGGTCCCACGCTATACCACTGCGTCTCACGCTGGTACCACAAGGTCCCACGGCTCATATAACACAGGTCTTACGCTATCCCTCTGCGCCCCACGCTGATCCCACGAGGTCTCATGGCGTCTCACGCGGTCCCACGAGGTCCCTCTGGTCATATATCACAGATCTCACGCTATATCGTTGCGTCCCACGCTGCTCCCACGATACACCTCTGCATCCCACGCTGATCCCACGTGGTCCCACGAGGTCCCACGAGGTCCCACGGGTCATATAAAGCAGGTCTCACGCTATCCCTCTGCGTCCCACGCTGATCCCACGAGGTCCCACGAGGCCACGCGAGGTTCCGCGGCTCATATAACGCAGGTCCCACGCTATACCGCTGCGTCCCACGTTGGTACCGCAAGGTCCCACGGCTCATATAACACAGGTCCCACGCTATCCCTCTGCGTACCACGCTGACCCCACAAGGTCCTGCGAGGTCCTACGGGTCATATAGAGCAGGTCCCATGCTATACCACTGCGTCCCACGCTGATCCAACGAGGTCCTATATCATACGAGCAGGTCCCACGCGGGATCCCACGCGGGATCCCACGCTCATCTTTTTCAGCAGGGATTGAATGTCGAGAACAAATTCCCATATTCCGAGAGCTCTAGGGGCTGAATTCACCCTATCATCGATTCAAATGCACCTCTGAGAGATGACTCATTGTTCTGTTCTACGTCATTTTCAATCTCATCATGAACTTATGGAAGAAGTCATTTGAGGTGTAGCACCTTTTGGTCTCTCGAAACATGTTCCAATAAACGGAAGAGACTTGAAACTATGACCTCTATCTCTCTAGATTCCTGATGTGCCAGAGAAATGTTTTCAGGTTCCGTCCATGGATTCAAGTAAGAATTCAATTCTCGTGTAATATTCTCGATCCAAAATTCAATTAGCGACTACAATCCTCCATCATCCAAGAGATCCACGGAGTTAGTTCAGAATGATATTGTTTGATGTCCCATTCTGCATGATCTTTAGTTGATCTAGCTACTATATTCTGGATTTCCACTTATATACTCTGACATTATCCGGTCAAGGCATGATCCACTGACCCTCAAAAAAGGAGCCAATATTTAGCAATAAACTCTCAACTTCAAATTTCCATCTGTCAAGAGTTTTGATATTCCATGAAAGCAGTTCCGAATCGAAATGTTGTAATCGAATGAGGAGTGTATCTTTTAAACAATTTGTCCTAGCATGAGATGATTGAGGCTCGATATTTCATCAGACACTCTTTCCTCCCAAACACACACACACACACACACACACACACACACAAGAAAGCTAATTTTTTCACACACTCACTCACACAAACTTCCTTCAAACAAGTGGCGACGCCTGATGATCACCTCCAGACTTTTGGTGACTACAGAGTACAGAGGCGGTACCACTGATCCAAAATGGCCGTAGACTACGGCCTCGCCGTGGGGTTGAACTATTAGTTCAACCCCATATAACATCGGAGAATGACGTTTGAAATTGCGAGGTGGCAGTATTGACAAATTAGTGATGCGCGTGCACGGTGCATTATTGAGGCATCTGGAGGTTACTTCCCGCATAAAATTCATATGGCCTGCGTTCCATTATTCATGATTGAATAATTCAACAAGATTAATTCTAGTTTTCAACTATTTGACGGCTGTATACGACCACCTAAGTCACCGAGGTGATAACTCTCAATTGCTACTGACTGATTTGCTCACCGATTCTTTCAGCACAAATCGACCCCGCCTCACTGACATGATCAGTGCATCTCACCAATGGTGGCGGAAAGAGTATGTAACGTGTACGTATCAACTCTCCGCATTCGCCCGGGATTGATCGGTCCGTGAGGCAAGGCGAAACTTCCTCGAGAGGGAAGAAAACCCGCCCCGGAGAGCTCGGTGCCTTGATCGCGCTACCGATAGAGGACAAATCTCACACATCAGTGATCAATAAGTACCGAATCTGTAGCACTTCACACCTCCTGCCCGCATTGCAAGGCCGTAAACACCAGTCTCCCGACTGAAACGAAGCAAGCAGTTCCTGCCACGGCGGACCCGAAACGAACGCCGCGGTCACCTATCCAAGTACTAACCACACTGAATCTTGCTTAACTTCGATGATCGGAAGCGCTGGCGCTCCTTGACCCCGGAATTGCGTCGGTCAACGACAACAACGACGACCTGTGTGCGTGCGCGTACGAGAGATGAAATTCTATGTATTAGGTATAACGAAGGGAACTTCATCGTGATTGCCACCAGGAGCCGACTCTTTCGATGGATAGCCGGATTCTCCCAAAGATAATACGCGTTTGGCAGGACTCATGATGCTAACCTAGCCCCACACATCATGGGAATATTTTAAGAAGATATTTCATGGAAATATTTCGTGGAAACCTTCCAGAGATCTTTCAGGGATATTTCAAGAATGATTCTGCAATATTTCATAGAAACATTCATGTGAAATCTTTATGAAACGTGTCAGAAACATTTCGTAAAATATTTCGAGAAATCTTTCTGAAATCGTGCGATGAAATCTTTCTGGAATCTTTCAGAAACATCCCATGGAAGATTCCGACTAATCTTTCTTGAAGCTTGCAATGAAATCTTTCGGAAACCTTTCAGAGAGATTTCACGAAAGATCCCGACTAATCTTCTTGAAAGCTAGCAATGGAATCTTTCGGAAACCTTTCAGAAAGATTTCACGAAAGATTCCAACAAATTTTTCTGCAATCTTGCAACGAATCCTTCGTGAAATCTTTCAGAAACATTTCACGAAAGATTCCGACCAATCTTTCTGGAAGCTTGTAATGAAATCTTTCGGAAATTTTTCAGAAAGATTTCACGGAAGACTCCTACGAATCTTTCTGCAATCTTGCAACGAAACCTTCGCAAAATCTTCCAGAAACATTTCACGAAAGATTCCGACTGATCTTTCTGAAAGCTTGCGATGAAATCCTCCGAAAACCTTTCTGAAAGATTTCACAAAAGATTCCAACGAGTCTCTCTGCAATCTTGCAACGAAACCTTTGCGAAATCTTTCAGAAACATCTCACGAAAGGTTCCGATGAATCTTTCTGCAATGTTGCAACAAAACCTTCACGAAACCTTTC
>JAPYYZ010017229.1:0-10650 GCA_030522705.1 Eretmocerus eremicus | reverse complement strand
CAGACCTATGGTTGCTGTCTACCTGCAGGGTTTCGCAGCTGAGGCACTTGGGCTCCTCCGATTCGCAGTTGAGCGCTATATGGCCTTCCGCGCCACAATCGAAGCATCGCTCCGATTGGCGCTCCTGCGGCTCGTCGCAACTCGCAGACAAGTGGCCATATTGGAGGCAATTGAAGCACCTCGCGATGCCACCTCCTTCTCGAATCCGAGCGATAACGAAATCCACTCGGATTTCTCCCTTGCTCAGCAGGCCCTGTGCTAGCTCCGCAAGGATTGTGATCATCGTGACCCGGGTACCCCTGTAACCCGGGCGTGTGGTTCTCGCAGTTATACTCCTTGCGTGCTCCGCGTCAAGTACCGCCACGACGGCTTCTGCGACTTCTTGCAACATGCTGACTTCGTCAATGTCCAGCACTTCCAGCGTGACAGTTGGAGTGGGGCGTCGTACCACTCCCGAGTCCTGGATTGCACCCTCGATGGCATTCTCAACGAAGTCTGCCTTGAACCCCTTCTCTAGCTCTATGAAGAGATGGCCATCGATCGTTTTCCGAAGTCTCGAGACTTTCAGAGCGACTGCCTTAGCGCCCTCTCCTCGCTTGACTTTCTTAAGCATGTCCGCATAGGATAAGCCACTCTCTCTAACCATTCCTCCACTGTCTCTGCCCGTTCAACCTTTCGGATGAGGGCCTTTCGGGTCAGGTTTAGCTCCACGCCATCGCTCTTGAGAGCCTCTCGCCTCTCCCATATCCACGCCCTTCCCGCGCCTAGCAGGCGGATTGGTGGAATACCTGCCAGTTTGCACGCTGCATCATAGGACACGGTGCAGTAGGCGCTGATCGTCCGCAGCGCGAGACGCCGCTGGACTGGGTCTAGCTTCCCATCGATCATGGTCTCGCTGGCTATTCGACCCTTGATGGCCGCACCGTATAGCATGGTGGAGTAGCCCACGGAGCTGAGTAGGGCCCTTCTGTTCGGCTGGGGCCCGCCGATGTTCGGCATGAGCCGCTGGAGAGCACTGCCTACCCGATCTGCTTTGAGCACGGCTTAACGAACCTGAGCCTTGTAGCTGCATTTGTCATCGAACCACAGCCCAAGGTACTCCGTTTCCCTCTCGGCTGGGATCTCATGGCCGTTGATGACGAAGATAGGCCTCTCAAAACTCCTCCTCTTCGTGACGAGCATCCCCTCGCACTTGTGTTCGGCCAGTTCCAGGTGATTCTCGGGGAAGCATACAAGAGCCGCATCGTCCGCAAAGCCTACAAGTTCCGCCCCATCTGGGAGATCCAATTCGAGGAACTCATCGTATTGTGTGTTCCATTCGAACGGTCCTGTGACGGAGCCTTGGGCTATGCCTGCAGAAAGTTCTAACTCGATTCGGCCCTCGTCCGTGTCGCGAACAAGAACTCGATCTCTCAGTCGATCGCTGACAATCGCCAGCAGATGGGGTGGCACTCTTCTATCCAGGGACTTGTCAATGCGCTCCCAGCTCGCAGTGTTGAACGCATTCTTGACGTCCAGTGCGATGATAGCGCAGAACCCGCCCCCTGACTCAGGCCCCGTTTTCAATGCGGCCTTGACTCTATCTCGCACACACTCAATGGCGTGCAGCGTACTGCGCCCTCTGCGGGAGCTGTCCTGCATCGCGGACATTCCTCCGCTGTGCTCGTACTCCTTCCCCAGTCGGTTGAGGACCATTCTGTCGTACATCTCCCCTAAGTTGTCCAACATGTTGAGCGGTCAGTTCGACGAGGGTTTCTTCGTGTCACCGCTTTTCCCTTCTGGGATGAGGACCAGCTTCTGCCGCTTCCACGCTCCCGGAAATACTCCTGCTAGCAGGCATTTGTTGGACACCTTAAGCAGAAGGCTGGGCCGAACTCTAGCTACGAGCCTCAGAGCCTCGTTCGGGATCCCATCTTGCCCGCGGGGACTTGCCATCCGCGAGTCTCTTCACGGCTCGCCTCAGCTCAACCTCGTTGGATAGAGGGATGGTCTCTGATACGACACTAGGGAAAGTGAGCCTGGGTTTTCCCTGAGGGTATAGGGCCCTAGCTATTCGCAGCACTGACTCCTTGTTGGTTGGGGCAGACTTGCCCTCCTGCGCGCGCAACTCGCTCATCACCACCCTGTAGGGCGTCCCCCATGGATCGCTGTTGACCATATTGCACAAGTCACCCCAACACTCCTGCTTGCTTGCGCGGATGGCGTTTCGGAGGAGCTCCTTTGCTGCTGTGTGCCTCCATGTCGGCTTCGGCTGTCGCGAGTCCACGTTTGCGTGATCGCTTCACTCGTCTCCTCTTGGCATTGGCGTCTCTGCGTAGACACGCTATCTGCTCATTCCACCAGTGAATCTGCTTCCTGTGGAAGCGAGGCAGTTCCTTGTGTGGCATGGAGGCATCGCAAGCTTGGGATATAGCCCTCATGACGTTGGCTACCAATTCGTCCAGTGCAAGGCCCAATCCAGCCTAAAGAGGATGTGCTGGTGGTCGCTGAGAGTTCCCGTATTCAAGATCTTTGATGTCATAATTCTTCGCGCGTGCAACGAACTGACAAATGTCAGGTCAAAAACAGAGGAAGATGCATCTCGGTGCCATGTCGCTTGCCCTACTTGGTTGAGCAGGACCAGGTCGAGCTCAGCCATGGTCACCGCCAATGCGATACCGCGCTCATCTTCCGGTCCTCCGCTCCAGGCCGGTGATTTGGAGTTGAAGTCTCTAGCAACCACCGCGAAGGCATGGAGGCGTCGCAAGCTCTAGTTATCGCGCTCGGACTCTATCTATCTTTTTTTTCTTCTTCTTTCGTGGTCAATAAGGCTAATCTGCTCGCAGACGTGGTGACGGGTTGTGCCTCTGGGTTCGCACAGAACACGGGACCGCCCAAAATTCCCCACTGCTTGGGGTAACATCCACCATGTCATAACCAGCCCACCCTGGGACCGCCGTTGCATTACTTCGGGGTGGGAGGAGCGTCACGCGCTACGAAAGCGTGTCTCTCTGTATCTGCAGCTCTCCTCTCTTCTCTCTCGGTCGTCCGATGTTGATCACTCTTCAGGTCGTCGATGTTAGCTATGCAGCGCCCCTTGCCTGGCGCTGCAATGCCCGTTTACGCTCTTCATTTCGGATGATCGCCGTCTTAATGAAGTCGGCGATCCTAACCCACGTCACTTTATTGCGGAGCATGGTTGGGACGAGGTTCTGAGGTTTCAACTGAGCCCCGAGCCAATCCGTCAGCTCCGCTCTCTCTGCACTCGTATCCTCGCACTGGAAGAGTGCGTGTTCTGCCCCGGAGATACATTTTTCGCATCCGACTTTTGAGACTTGCAGGCCTTGTATGGCTCGCAGATCCGTCAATTTCTTTGATATTAGTCTGGGAATCGATAGACATCCTCTCTGATAACACAACAAGGTAATCCACCGATTGGAAGGATTTGGTGACTATCGCTGCATTTTTGGGAGCTGATAGACGCCCCGGAGATACATATTTTGCACCCGATTTCTAAGACTTGCAAGCCTCGTATGGCTCACAGATCCATCAATTTCATTGATATCGGTCTGGAACTATATGGACGTTCTCTCTGATATCACGGGAAGGTAATTCACTGATTAGAACAATTTAAAAAGCTCCACTGCATTATTGGGAGCGAATAGAAGCCCCGGAGATACATCTTTCGCATCTGATTCTTGAGACTTGCAGGCCTCGTATGGCTCGCAGATCCGTCAACTTCTTCGATATTGGTCTGGAAACTCATATTCATCTCCTTTGATATCACGGCGAAGTAATCCACCCATTGGAAGGATTGAGCGAATACCACTGCATTTTTGGGAGCGGATAGAAGCCCCGGAGATACATTTTTCTTCAAACGAGACATGGAGGAAACCGGCAAAAAAGTGCCGAAAAGAGGGCTATTTTGCATTGAATCAAGATCCTGAACCAAACAATCGATAGAACGTGATGAGAGTCCGGAAATAATCCCTGTCGAATTTTCGAGTGGTAGATTCGAATCGTGAAGAATTGAAAGAGATGCTCAAAATCGTCGAATTCATAAAGATAAAGAGATTACACAATTCAGGTGAGAACTAATTAATAATAGAAATAGCATTGGAAAAGACATAAGAATCTGAAAGGAGACAAAAAATGTGCTCAGGCCGGGACTCGAACCTACCATTCTTTGCGTACGAAGTGCAAGTTCTACCCCTGAGCCACCAGCAACCTCTAATACTTGAGGCTTGGATGTCGCATAGGTTCATCGGCTCCCCAGAGAGGGGCTTGAGATTTGAGTTTGGAGCTTGTGATTGATCATACGCTTCCTTCACTGATCGCAAGAATGGATTAGAAACTCCAAAAAAGCCCCTCCGTCCAATACAGGCGTTGTATACTCGGAGCTGCATGGCTGCTATATACACCATGATGCTATACTTTAGCGCAGCCGAGGCGGGCGGGAGAGGATGAGTATAGTGGGGGACGAAGGAGACGAGACACCAGACGAGGAGACGAGAGGGAGAGCGGAATGTTACCGACCCGCGGCAGACTCTTGTGTCCATATTTTATGTGGCTCACGCGAGGCAGCGAGGGAACCGATGCGGCGCACCTTTCCAGGCCATGCGAGCCGCATCGGACTACGGGGTGCGAGGCAGGAGAGCCGATGCGGCGCATGGCTAAGGAGAGTGCGAGCGGCACGACTATACTTATACACGCTGCGATGGCCCCGCGCCGCTGCGATGGCCCCGCGCATGCCACTGCCTACTATTCCGCGTGTTGACAATCGAGATAATCTCATCTTCTCGTCTGCTCGAGTGAGGGCGCGAGGGCAGGCTCCCTTTCTCTCTCGGATTTTGTGCCTCCATTCCGGCGGTTCGCCAGCCAACCCTCGCTGATCCATTATGATACAACTGGGCGGTTTGAGTGCAGCAAGTTCAATTCTGTCCGCCAGGTGGAGCCCGGTCGCACTCTAAGCACCTTGAGGCCGATGAACTTCTTGTTTTTATCAGGTTTGACGATTAGAAACTATCCAAATCCTCTCATTAACTCTAAAACTGATCGACCGATCCATCGCATATTCTACTATGTCAAGAATTAGGTCATGGAGATTTAATTCAAGACTTGATCAACGCGTCTTGTGCTTCTGTCAAGCGGCCAAGTATAATCTCGGTTAATGTATGTAGGAGTTCCAAAATATTGCAGATAACTGTTCGTGTGAGCGGACATGGTAAGATAGGCGAGCGCCGTTACCGACATTGCGATCTAGTGTAAACTAATCTAAGTTGCGGAGCGTGAAATGCGAAATGGAAATAGGTTGTGATGCGAGATAGAAAGTATGTTCGCGAGGTCGACAAATTTCTGAGCGAGAATAACCATAATATTTCTTCTCAATCCCTTCACTTACAGGCCTCATACCAACCGATGTAAGATAGGAGATTATGTACCGTGTTGTGGAAGCTGCGTTTTTTGACGACCGAGTGAGTAGGGGCGTCGGCTTGGCCCAGCACGAGGTCGGCAAAAACGCAGCTTCCGCAACAAGGTGCATATACTATTCCAAAGCTAACCTCAGTAGAAATGCGTTTCCTCTGCAATTGCGCGCCAGCGTAGGTGGACGGGAAAACGGCTCCGCCGACGCCCTACGCACTCGGTCGTCAGGAAACGCATCTTCCGCAACACGGTACATAATCTACTATTTTACGTCGGTTGGTATGAGGCCTGTGAGTGAAGGGATTGAGAAGAAATATTATGGTTATTCTCGCTCAGAAATTTGTCGACCTCGCATACATACTTTCTATCTCACATCACAACTTATTTCCATTTCGCATATCACGCTCCATAACTTGGATTAGTTTACACTAGATCGCAATGTCGGTAACGGCGCACGCCCATCTTACCATTACCGCTCACACGAACAGTTATCTGCAATAATCTGGAACTCCTACATATATTAACCGAGGTTATACTTGGTCGCTTGAGAGAAGCAGAAGACGCGTTGATCAAGTCTTGAATTAGATCTCCATGACCTGATTCTTGACATAGTGAAATACATGATGGATCGGTCAATCAGTTTTAGAGTTAATGAGCGGGTTTAGATATTTTTTGTTCGTCAAATCTGATGAAAACAAGATGTTCATTGGCCTCAAGGTGCTTAGAGTGCGACCAGGCTCCACCTGGCGGACAGAATTGAGCTTGCTGCACTCAGACGGCCCAGGTGTATCATCATGCATCAGCGAGGGCTGACTGGCGAACCGCCGGAATGGGGGCACAAAATCCGAGAGAGAAAGGGAGCCCGCCCTCGCGCCCTCACTCGAGCAGACGAGAAGATGAGATTATCTCGATTGTCATCACGCGGAATAGTGGGCAGAGGCATGCGCGGGGCCGTCGCAGCGTGTATATGTATAGTCGTGCCGCTCGCACTCTCCTCAGCCATGCGCCGCATCGGTTCTCCTGCCTCGCACCCCGTAGTCCGATGCGGCTTGCATGGCCTGGAGAGGTGCGCCGCATCGGTTCTCTCGCTGCCTCACATGAACCACATAAAATATGGACACAAGAGTCTGCCGCGTGTCGGTCACATCCCACTCTCCCTCTCGTCTCCTCGTCTGGTGTCTCGTCTCCTTCGTCCCCCATCATACTTATCCTGTCCCGGCCGCCTCGGCTGCGCTAAAGTATAGCATCATGGTGTATATAGCAGCCATGCAGCTCCGAGTATACAACGCATGTATTAGACGGAGGGGCTTTTTTGGAGTTTCTCATTCATTCTTGCGATTAGTGAAGGAAACGTATGATTAATCACAAGCTCCAAACTCAAATCTCAAGCCTCTCTCTGGGGAGCCGATGAACCTATGCGACATCCAAGCCTCAAGTATTAGAGGTTGCTGGTGGCTCAGGGGTATATCAGTTGCCATATCAATTGACAAATCAGTTGATATATCAATTGATATATCAATTGATTTCTTTCGGCAGGGTAATTAGTCCAATAATTTTCCACGGAACTCCCCCAGATGATCCATAGTGCTGCATTCCACTTATTCGCAAATTGAATTAGAGGCACGTTTCCGAAACAGAGTGTGGATTCTCCTAAAGAGAATCATGGTGTTGAGCGGTTTGCTCTACTCTCCCCAAGAATTCATGACGGCTTCATACCGTCTAACTTTGGAGCCCTCCATAAATACCTTGCACGAAATGATAGATTGATAATCCATCACAATCTTGAATGAGCCATTCAAACTATTTTCTTAGCTACCTCCCAGACGAGAGCTAGAAAAATTCGGGAGAGAGTACTCAAATCCCTCGGAGTTCGAGTGGACCAAGTTGTACAAGGTGAGGGCACAAGCAACACTGGGAATGTTGCTGGGCGGTGTCTCAAAGGACCAGAGAAATTCTTGAAAACATGCCTCCTCGATGTGACCTACGCAGAAAACGTATCGGACATTGTGGGGTTGTTCAGAAGCAAAAAGAAGTTGGAACTAGATGAGCTCGAAAAATTCTGTCGGGCTCAACATGAAAGACACTTCGAGCTCTATCCTTGGGCTAGAATACGTCCAAGTTTTCATACATTTCTGTTGCATATTTGTGAAATAGCTCGGCAGTTTTCATTCCCGACGATATCTGTCTAAAGATGGGAGTGTGGGATCTCAAAAATGTTACCGGGAAGATAGGGTGGAACATCCCTGTCAAAACGATCATCCTGATTGGATTTTGGATGTATTCTACAGAACAGTTACAATATCGGATCCAAGGCTGTCACTCATCAGCATAGAAAGAGGATCGAAAGAAATTCTCAAGGTGGATGATCAAATGAAGAAATCCATTCAAGAAGGATGAGCTCAATACCTTCCGTCAGATTCTCTCGCGATTGTGGGTGTGAAACCATCTTTCTCGCAAAAGCGGGGCCCCCCCCCCCCCCCCCCCCCCGAATTTTTCCGCCGATTTTTTATATGAAGAAAGGCACTAAAAATGGCACTCTCCCAGAGTGTGAGCTCGAGGAAGAGTTTTGGGCCCCCGTGGGAATTTTTTGAATTCCCAAAAGAGGCGTTTTCAGAGCCTCCTCTGGGAGTTCGTCAATTGGCTGAGAATATTCAAGAGCGGTCTACACGGTCGCATTTCTCCCGCCACCACGTCAACTTTCAAAGAAGAATTTGCCTGTAGCTCTTCATGTTAATCCGCTCGTCTAGGGCTTGGGAACGTAAAACGAATTTTTCCCAATTTTCCACCTCTCTCGAAGTGGCTCGCATCTTGAGTCAACTCAGTATTCCCGAATCTGATTCAACAATTCCTTTTTCTCTTGAGTATACCTTCATTTTCCATTTCTGAACGTCCTAATCGGTCGAACCGAGTCCGAGCTATGGCTGTTCAAAGTTTCACATTTTTCAAAGAACGACCGACCACCGTTCCGACCAGCTCGTGAGATTCTTCTGCCTCCACCAATCAACTCGAGAATCCCTGAAATTCCTCCTCAATGCGTCCCATTTGTAGAAGAAATCGGAAATTGTATATAGGTCTCCCCTTTGGAGATATGAATATCACAAATACCCGTATTTCATCTCGTTTCTGGAGCTAATTCCTATGTAATGATCAGGCTTCCTTGCGGATGCGCGTATATCAAAGTCTCTCAACGGGATGTCACTTAATAGTCGGTGAGATCACCATTGAATTTAGTTGAGCTAGATTCGATTCCATGCAGTGGGACCAGAGATACATACGTTCAGAAATAAGAAAAATTCCAAGGTACCAAATCCGTGAGCCTCGAAAACGCCTTCGCGGCTCTTCAAAGCTTCAAACCTGTCCATCTCCGGCTCAATTCTATCAATCAACATCCGAAAAATTGCATTTCAGAGGAACTTGAGTCTATTATTGATCGCAGTGAGTTTGAAAGCAGCAAATCTACGCTAATGCTCAGAGAATTCTCATTTGAAGAATAATAGTTGAATTGGCTGCTACTCTAGTTGATGGAATATGGGTTTTCTCTGCATGGACTTCGTTCTCTGGCCAACGAAACTAGATAGATCAACTTTCCGAATACCGATTGATGGGGTAGAACCGGAGATAGACATTGAACTTCGGAAGAGTTGCGAGGGCGTTTTTGAGGCTCATGGATTTAGTACCTTAGACTTTTTCATCTTGTCATGGCTGTATCTTTGGTTCTACTGCATTCAGTCGTGTCGAGCTGAGCTCATTCTAGCGGTAGTCCTCCTAGCTATCAAGTGACATGCTCTAGAAAGTCTTTGAAATATACGCATGTGCAGGAGAGTCTGATTATCGCATGAGAATTTGCTTCAAAAATGGGATGAACAACGAGTATTTGTGATATTTATATCTCCGAGGGGAGATCGATATACAATCCCAAAAGTTTCCTACATGCTCTGGTCCCTTTGAAGAGTGATTCCGAAGATTCTCGAGTTGATTGGTGGGGTCAGAAGAATTTGGCGAGCGGGTCAAATCGGTAGTTTTTCGAAAAATGTGAAACTTCAAACGGCCATAGATTGAACCAGATCCAACCGATTTGGACGTTCAAGAGTGGAGAATGTGGGTATCCTCTAGACAAAAAGAACCAATTGAATGAGACTGGAGAATATCTAATTGGCTCGGAGTGCCAGCCATTTCAAGAGAGGTGGAAAACCGAGGATAATTGGTTTTACGTTCCCAAGCGCCAAACGAGCGAATTCACATGGAGAGCTACGGACAAATCCTTCTCTGAAAGTTGACGTAATGACGGGAGAAATGCAACTTTGTCGATCTCCCGAAGATGTTTTTACCCAGTTTGGGCGAGAAGGGTCTGAAAAGCTTTTCTTTGGTACTTCAAAAATTTCTCACGGAGGCCCAGAATTCTCTCTGGTCTCAAACTCCGACAATGTGCTGTTCCTGATACCTACTTCCATATGAAAAATCGGCGAGAGGATTCGCGGGGGGCTGCGCACGATCCCGCAAGAATGTATAGTTCTGAGCCATGTATATATCACGCAATTCTGTTATTCGAAGCATTCTTTCGACTTCCGAGGAGAGAATCCCAATTCTTAGGGCATGGCTTCGGTGGAAATTCTTCAAGATAATCCTTACCTTAGGGGGTAACGATAGTTTTTCTTCGATCAAATGGGCTTCCACGGACTCATGAAAAATCACAACAACTATATGAATAGGGAGAACTACCCTATAAAGACTAGAAATTCTCCGATTATGATTCGGATTATGAGACATGACCTTCCACGTCATTCTTCAATTCTGAAGCCTAGTTCATTCCGTAGCTATATGAATAACTGTCAAAATGACCTGTTACGAAAGAAAATTGCAACTCTCCACGCTAGAGTCATAGAATTTCGGAGCCATAGAAACGGTGTAATTTCCCTCCAGTATTTGAAATCAGTGAGTGAATTGGTCGGTTGTACGCAATCATATTCTCTTACGCTGAATCACTCGTACCTCTGGCTTAAATACTCCAAATTCATCTCTGCAACGGGTTATTTCAGGAGTAATAGAGAAGACGCGTCCGAAACAATTCTTATGCTATAATATAGCTGGCAGTACCGAAAACAAATTTACCATACAGTTTTTTTTTTCGTGACTATTTAGTATTTTTTCGAGCAACTTGAAATTCTGGGCCTCATTCAAATCGATATCACGTGGTTTCGACACTATATATATGTCGGAGTTCCGCAACAAATTGGGTGTGTTCGCTCA
>JAPYYZ010017210.1:0-10603 GCA_030522705.1 Eretmocerus eremicus | reverse complement strand
TCGGATTGGTAGTACGAACCCTGGAAAGAGCCCTTCCGCTCGATGTACGCCGGAAATGGGAAGAGACCCTCTCACAAAATACTCTGCCGGATTTCAAGCGATTTTACAATCTCATAACGGATTATTGCAATATTCTGCAAGTAGTTGATGGGATGAGATCCTCACCCAAGGTCGAGTCATCGAATAAACGTCATAGCGATCGTGATTCACACTCGTCTAAGGCACGGAAGGTGCGGGGATGTGCTCGAGCTCTTGTGACTTCAGGCAATCCGCCAATATGCCCACGAAGCAATAAGGGACATCCTCTGTATCAATGCTCGGATTTCAAGCAAATGAATAACAATCAACGTTGGGAATTCGTTGAATCGAAGAACTTATGTCGAAATTGCCTTCGAGACTATGCTGGAGAGTGCGGTTTAATCAAGTGCAAAAAGTGCGTGACTAGGCCGCGACATTTTCACCACTACCGTAAACAATTCGCAGCCACAATTGATGATGAGTGCCGTTGTTCGAGTTCGTGACGCAGACGGTAACCTCACTCCTGCGCGAGCGCTATTAGATACATGCGCCACGACGCAACTTATCACAGAGAATCTCGCGCGTCGGCTGATGTTGTCAATGCGCTCCCGCTCAATTCCAATCGGTGCAGTGAATTCCATGCATACCTCAACGAGGTTTAGTGTCTCGGTGCAATTCAGGTCCATTTACGGTGACAACACAAAATCATTGACGTTTCTCACGTTCCCAAAAATCACAGATTATACACGGGGAGAGCCTCTCCCTCGCGAAACAATCGAGATTCCACGCAACATTCGGTTAGCGGACCCTGAATTCCATACACCTCGCCCAGTTGACATTTTGATCGGATCAGGAGCTACTCTGTCCATGTAATCCTTCGGTCAGATGAATCGATCGTCTAACAACTACGATTTGATTCTTCAAAAAACTCAACTCGGATGGGTTATTGCCGGTGGCCCGTCCACGTGTGATTGAAATAGACGTAATTATTGCAATTTGACTGATTTAACGAAGCAAATTGAGAAATTTTGGACGATCGAGGATGCGAACACGAGCTCTTCACGATCTTCGGAAGATCCTCTTTGTGAAGCTCATTACGTGAAGAACACCATTCGAGTCCAAAACAGTCAGTACATGATACGGTTACACTTTAAAGTAGAGAATATCGATCTTGGAGAATCACGGAATCGAACGTTGAGATGCTTCTATTCATTAGAACGTAAATTGAAAGCCGATCCAAAACTAGAGTCAGAGTATCACAAGGCAATGCAAGAATACATCGATCGCGGTGACATGGTATAGGTGAATGACGAAAGCGCGCCAGGCTACTATATATCGCATCACGCGGTTATTGGAGGATCCAGTAGCACGACAAGGGTCCGACCCGTTTTTAAGGCGTCTGCTGGAACCGACAAGGGTCTATCTCTGAACAGCGTTTCGATTACCGGGCCCACCATCCAACCTGAACTCTTTAATCAACTCTTACGGTTTTGAGGACACATCTTCGTACTATCAGCTGATATAGAGAAGATGTTCCGACAGATACTGTTACACCCCGATAATCGACGTTTTCAACGGATTTTTTGGTACTACAAGGGGAAAATTCGAATTTGGGAGGTCTGGGTTATACTCTTCGGCGAACGACCATGCCCATTCCTCGCAACGCGGACAGTCTATCAACTCGCAGAAGACGAGAGAATCAAGTTTCCGCTGGTAAAAGAAATCCTTAAACGTGATTTATATGTCGATAATTTACTGACGGGTGCCGATACATCAGAAGAAATCATACAAATTCGAGACGAAGTCATCGAAGTTTCGAAAAGGGGCGGTTTCAATATGCGCCAATGGACATCAAATCATCCATACGCCTTTGAAGATCTTAGCCCAAAGATACTCGATTTAGATCACGCGATCGAGAAAGAACCAGTTCTGGAAACGCTCGGAGTGACCTGGAACTCGGAATCGGATCAATTCGTGTACACTGTCAACCCGATTGACCTTCAAACTAAGATCATGAAACGTAACATCCTGTCAAACATCGCACGGATATTCGATCCACTCGGGCTACTTGGGCCTATCATCCTTGCAGCAAAGGATATCATACAGATATGTTGTAGAACAAAGTTAGACTGGGGAAAGTCAGTACCGCAAGAACTCCATTTAATTTGGACCGCGTTTTTGTTACAGCTTGAATTGGTTCGGAACCTAGCAATCGATCGTCGTCTTGTCATCGACCACCCTACGTCCATAGAACTACACGGGTTTCGTGACGCTAGTAGACTTGGTTACGGTGCATGCATTCATGTGCGGTCTGTCGATTCACAAGATAACGTCTGGACGCGTCTTGCTTGTTCAAAATCACGCGTCGCACCACTCAAAGGTCCTACTGCCATTCGGCCGAAACAAAGTGAGAATCGAATCAAGAAAGTTACGATACCACGATTGGAGTTGTGTGATGCTCAAATACTAGCCGATTTATACAAGGAAGCTCGCGCTTCTTTCTCTTTCACAGTTAACAGAGCTGTTTTTTGGACCGATTCCACAATCGTACTACAATGGCTGAAGAAATCACCTCACGAATTGAAGGTGTTTGAGTCGAATCGACTTGAAGAAATTCAAGCATCAGAAGGATCGATTGAGTGGCGGCATGTCTGTACTGAGGAAAATCCCGCTGATTACCTATCACGGGGATAGCTTCCCTCAGAATTCCTACAGAATGAACCATGGTTCCCCGGCCCTGCTTGGCTGGCCCAGCCAGAACACGCCTGTCATTTTGGCACAGAATCTACCATCTCGAGACTGTCCGGACTGAGAACGAATGCCTGCTTGATTTCTGTTTCGAAGAAGAATGAAATTATTCACAGATTTTCTTCTTATTCGTCCCTTATGAAATTCACTGCATTCAGTTTACGTTTCTTCGTGAATAATAGATTCAGGAAGCAGAACTTCGGTGTTGAAGAGGAATTAAAATCAGAAATAAAGATCTTTAGTCTGATTGGAGCAGAGAACTTCTCGGATGGAATCAATCGACTCATGAGTTCCAAACAAGCCCGCAGTAGTAGAATCGCCGCGCTCGAAACATTCATTGACGATCGAAAATTGCTTCGAGTGGGAGGACGACTGCAAAAATCAGGAATTCCATCTTTTCAAAGACATCCCATCTTGCTACCATCTTATTATCACGTCACGTATTTGATTTTTTGAGAGTATCATGTGAACAACTTCAACTCTGGTATTCAATCAACCTACTCCTCTGTAAGGCAACGTTTTTGGCTTCTTGATGGTAAAAATCAAGTCAGAAAGGTCATACGTAGCTGTGTTACATGTATTCGTCACAAACCTGTAACTTCACATCCTCAAATAGCGGACCTGCCAGAATCTCGTGTTACGGAAACCCCTGCTTTCGACCACACGGGTGTAGACTATTTCGGCCCATTTTTCATCAAGGAGAAAAAAGAACGCAACCGAAACCAAGTGAAAGCTCATGGATGCGTATTTGTTTGTATGTTTTTCAAGGCCGTACATTTCGAAATCGTGAGTGATATGTCTACAGATGGATTCTTTGGTGTTTTCAGACGTTCCATCAGTCGAAGGGGCATCCCATCACATGTTTATTCCGACAACGGAACAAATTTCATCGGTGCGAATCGGAAATCACGTGAATTATACGCGCCGTTCGTATCAGAAGAGTTTCGAGAAAAAGTAACTCATCACGCTGCTCGTAGAAACATCAAGAGGCATTCCAATCTGCCATTATCACCACATTTTGAAGGAATATGGGAAGCTGTAGTCAAATCATTCAAACATCATTTCAAGCGAGTCGTGGGCTCACAACTTCTTACTTTTGAACAATTCAATATACTCGCAGTTGGGATTGAAGGAGTTCTAAACTCTCGTCCTCTTTGTACACTCTCAGCTGATCCGAACGATCCAAGTGCGATGACACCCACACACTTGCTAGTAGGACGCCCCCTCAATGCTTCCTCAACATGATTCTTCTCCAGTTCCAGATAACCGACTCTCGGCTTGGCAATTCATCACCAAGGCTCGCCAAGACTTCTGGAAACGGTGGCACTTGGAGATTCTCAGCGAGCTCCAAAAAAGACAAGAGTGGTCATCATCATCGATAAGAATCAGCCTCGTGCACGCTGGCAGCTGGGAGTAGTTCTTGAGGTTCATCCAAGAGACGATGGTGTTTCCAGAGTCGCCACGATCAAAACTGGTCAAGGCGTTCTCAATCGTAGTGTCACACGATTATGTCCATTGTCACATATGAATTGATCATAATCTATTGTATTTATGTGCACACTTGTTGTCATACGTACAACACACAAACAGACTCTATGATCCAAGTCCTACACTTCATTCCTCGATTCTTTCGCAACGGGGGAGGATGTTCCACGGGATGGAAGTTTGGCGCGATTATTCCACTGCGTTCAAATCTCGCGCATGTGCTGAACTCAAAATGCGCGTGAATCATACGCATATCGCGTCGCCGTTGGTCGCCGCTGCGGCCACGGCGGCTTAGGAGATAAAACTTGGCGCCGTCGTCAACGTCTTTTCGGGTCCCGGCGCGCACTCGCCGGCGCGCCCAATTCAGTGCTAATCCTTCGTTTCGAATAACAAGTTGCGACGCCTCTTGTTCCCTTTGTCACGCGCCTCGTGGACAACGAAATCGTGCTCCGAAATCGCGCGCTCACGCCGCGTTGCTTGTTTTGAGTACATTTTGGTACCGCGCATCACATGAAAAAGACATAGTGTGGTGCGTTCGTGCAGTGCATATACAGGACGTATTTTCTATGGATTCTCGCCACATAGGCAGAATCAATATTACCAGTGTCGCCCGCGCACTTGGACAACGGCTCTGACGCAAACGCACGCGATCGTCAACGGACGATCCAGATCCCTGACGGACGTGTCACATTTCGCCCATTTGTTCTCACGCCACAACCACACGCGATCACCAACGGGTGATCCGTGAGATCGACGACGCACGTGTCTCATCTCGGCGAATGCACACGGCGCTCACACACGTATACACCTTCACTGACAAACTCACACTTCCATCTATCAATATCTGATTTTGTGAAATCCTATCACTTTTATTGACAATAAATTACAGTTTCTGACCGTTTTTTGAGGTTTTTGGCCAAGCCTTTTGCTTGGTCTTTTTTTCTCGGGCTCAACCCAAACTCGACGGTGTTTTTATTCATCGAACCCTAATTATCCAATATAATACGTGAAACACGGAATTCGGACGAGTAGTTCGGATTTCGACTATACAGTTTTATTCTTACATAATTTATTCTTTCATTCTTAATGATAACATGTATAAATATTGTCGTTGACAACTTCTAATTTGATTATGCAATTCATCAGGATGGGAGTATAAGATGGTCAATAACATATTTCTCGATTTTTCTCTCTCAAATAATCAGTATATTAGTATAAGTTCATCGTTTCTTATTGCAATATTCCATATGACGCTGTAGTTGATCTTCCCAAAATTCATTTTCATATTCAAAATCCCCTAATGATGATAACGCTAGGATTGATATGAGAAGTAATGATGATAATAATAATAATGATTATAGTAAAAATTGTGATCGTATTGAATTGAAAACCTTGTCATGTGCCTTGAACCACGCTTTCTCAAACTGAGATGAGGCTCGAAGTGCAGCTTTGCTGTTTGACTCTGATTTGAGTTTTTGACAACTCATAATGATTGGAATTTTTGATAATGCATGTCCGATTTGAATTTGGACTCGATCACTGGATTGAAAAAAATTGAAAAATTTTCGATTCTCCGAAATTTTCAAAATTTTCATGCTAGATCTCTGTAGTGCTCGGACTCGGCTCCAGTTTGAGCTGTCGATTCTCCACATCGATTGAGCATTGGCTATGATATTGGGACTTCGGATGTTGGCTTTCTCAGACGGAGAAACTGCAATTTTTATTGATTTCCCCTTGATATTGGAAACTTGTAGTTTTTTTCGAGCTCTAGTTACTTCTGTCTCTTGTAATATACAATATGGAGATCATTCCTACGAATTTTGACATTAATATATCCGAAAATGATGGGATTACAGTCCAATACGCATTGAATTTCCCTTGGAACTGGCACTTTTTTGGATATTCATTCATTCTCAATTTTCCGTCTCTTCACTATTTCTCTGGTCAATTCGGATAATGTTCCTCTGTGCTAGACTACTGACTGAGGAATGATACGAATTTTCAGAGGTGCGAGTGAAATTTTGGCTGAATATGAGAAAAACGCGCTTTTGGACTTTTTAGATGAAAAATTCCGACTTTCGTACCGTTTTTGGTCATTCCACAATGATACTTCAACTTTTCGACCCTGACAGCTGATGGAAAAGATAGATTGAATGTTGTTCGATCCAGGAGATTTATTTTGGTGAACATTTCATGTCTGATCCGCGTCACTTGGTCGAAATGGAAGGATCAAATACGCATTTTTCGTGTGTTTTCGAGCGAAAAAGTCTGATGCCTACCTTATTGATTCTGATCTCTGTAAAACTTTTTCCTATCCTCAGATCTGTATTAATAGCTGGGAGGTACTGTATACTCTTCAGATAAATTGTCACGGCGATTAATTAGTTTTGAAGGCTCTGATTTTTTCCTTTGGTCTCAAGGGTACCCCTTTTTCATGGCTTAGGGCCTTTTATCGGACTTGACCTCGGATTAACGGCTCGAATGTAACTTGAAACCTGTCTTTAGGCGTTCTTGACGGTACGTATATGGGTTAAGTGTAGTATAGTGTGTCGTGCGGTGTGGGTTCTTTCATTCTGGGTTAATATGTGGGATGATATTCCCGGACAAACTTGAAAAATTTCTGAGGGTTTTCGGGCGAAGATGTAGTTTGGTCCCCATGTGACCCTGTTGACGAGTAATTGGTCTCTCCTTGAGCGATTTTTGCTCTTTCCCTCTATATTCAAGGGCAAATGTAGAGTGATTTATTGAAGCTGGTCCTCACGAAGCTTGAGATTCTCCCTCTTCACGTTGTATCTCTGTGGCTGACGTCATGCGCCGCTGCTTCCGCTCGAGGGCTGATAAGCGACGTGGGATGCCTATTCTCCAGACAAAATATGTGGTGGCTGCTCTATCTGTGCTCTTGATGTTGCATCTTGAGATCGACGGGTCCCATCAAAGCCACTCTGGCGGCTGAAACGTGGGCCTCGGTGTGGATTTGACGTCACGGCCGACATATGGTATGGTGGCGAGTGTTGTGAACCGTTTTTTTGTGATTTGTGTTTGTGTGTGTATGTGTGTGTGGGGGCGGGGGGTTGCGGGGGTGTCATCCTGTGTGTGCTAGGTGAGGATCGCGCTGATTGTGCAGCGAGTAGCTGTGACGCGGCTTATGACGCCGACTTGGAGTGGCGTGGTCGCGTGTTTGTCCTTGCTCGCTGCAAGGTCGTAGCCGATGGATCTTCCTAGCAGCTTTATGCCGTGGAGAGCGGCATGGTTTGCGGGCTTGCTTTTTAAGCTCACCTCAAGAAAACGACCACTTGTACCTGGTATGAATCGGTGAGTCCTGGCATCCTTTGAATTGCGTTCGCACGCGGAGGCATATGTTCCGGTCGTGCCGACGGCCGAGTGTGATAGGCAATGGCTCATGATTTGGGTGCGCTCCAATCGTGCGGTGGGTCATGGAGCATGGTGATGATGTGTGATGTGTTCTGAACCATGACAGGATTCCAAGTACATGTCGTTTCTGCTTCTAAGGAGGATATGATTGGTTTTCAATCATGGATAATTCGTTTGCTGTGAATATGTTGCAGTTGGGATCAATTCATTATGGAGTTCAAAATCATCTGTTTTGAAGTTTTGCAGCTACCATTTTTGCGCTCGGAAACTGATTGATCTATCGCAATGACTCAATCGTGTCTGGTGATTTTGAGCTCATTTCTTAACTTATTCCTACGTATGTCCCTGCTGATGGTTTTCCATGATCGGTTCTTCGATAGATGTCATTGGCGATGAAGAGAGATGAGCTGTATGCGAGGGGCGGACGATGAGTGTGCGCTCGATGTTTCTACTAGCGATGTTGAGTGCGCGCTCGGCGTTCTCGCTGATCCAACGGCGGGCGTTGTGCTTGGAATTGGTTGGTGCTGGTAATGTGGGATTCGTGAGACGGCGAGCGACGGCAAGCACGCATCCGCTCTCCATACATGACCCAGACCTGCTCGGACTCCGGGGTGTAGCGTTCACCCGACGGTGAGAGGCGGGCGTTGTGCCCTCGTCCTCCCGTCGTGCCCTGGTGATGGGACGGTTGATGTGTTCCATGAGATGGGTTGGGGTGGTTGACGACATGGCTCAACTGTTGTATGGCGCCCATAGGTATTCCCTAGTTCGCCGCTTCTCCAGGTTCTCTCGGTCCTTCTGCGCATGATATATGACGGGTGGCAGTAGAAATTGACAAATATGGTTCCACAATCCTTTGACCAATTCTGACTCCTAAAATTCTTATAACGGTTGTTATTGGTCCAAAGATTATGTATATGGGCAATTTACTCTCTAAGTCGTGGAATTCTTTTGACACCGCCCTGTATTTGCTAATTTCGCGTGCTTTAGCGATGATATCGTGTAGACTCGGTGCGGATTCCAGAGCTTCGACATGGGCTGGAGAGGGCGCTCCTTGCTCCTTGCGTAGGATATCATCTATGACCCCGTAAATGTGGGATCCATTTGCCTTGCTTGGTGTCCTTTTCAGCAGGTCCTTGATGTTCAGGTCTAGCTTCTGGAATATCGGTGGGATTTGGGTCATCTCGATGTTTTTAGACGTTGTCAGGCGTGCGTTGGGTGAGATGGCCATACACCTTGGTAATAGCTTTAATATTCCGATGCCATTGATTGGGGTAGATAGATGCTCGTTTCCTCTGCATTGGATGAAGAGTCGCTCCTCGTCCAATGTTGAGAATACCCAGCTGTTGGTCTCATGTAACCTCATCGAATAGGTCTCGTGCATTTTTGTAACCCGGCTGTCGCAGATTGATAAATCTGTGATTTCTCTGTTTAAAGCCATCTCAATTTCACATGACGATTTTGCAATGAGCTCTCTGACAGGTGGTGGGTTCTTGCAGATCTTTTTGCCGCGGAGCTCACCGCAATCGGCTAGACTACTACGATGGATATTTACATAAGTATTCGCTATTGTGTCCAGTGCAGAATAATGACATTTTGGATATACATATGCGAAAGTCCCTCCGAGATGACTTTGTGAATTTTGCAAAACAAGAAGAGCAGATGCTCTGAACAAGGAGTATTCTGCTAAGTCCAGAAGTGGGATTCCCATTGAATATATCAGTGTCTGATTGATCAGTACTATTGATATCTTCGAGATCTCAGCGATTTCGAGCGTTGACTCGTTATCATCCGTTCTTGGGGATCTCACCTTTGTTGAAGCATTTTTGATGGTCTCAGCTGATTTCTCAATAACCCCGGGTGGCATGAAGTGTGAGTGGATCGAGCCTTGAGATGCGAACAATATACCTTCGATTAGCATTCGGACATCAAATTCATATGCATTTGCTGCGGATTGAATCACTTGAATGGCATTACTCCATAATAATTCTGTATCGATTTCGTTGACATTCACTGATAATTTTTTGATTGTGATCTGGAGATTATCTTATTTTTCAGAGTGCCTGCCCAACTCGGACTCAATTAGCTCGGTTCAATTCACTAACAATTCAGCTATTCTACGTGTATCGTTCGCTCTCGTCTCAATTATGTTTCTAAGTTCGTTCTCTGATCGCTCGTCAAGAATTCCAAAAATAATCTTCATGCCCTTCCCTACAAATGGCAGCCAAGATCTCCGTTGGCGGGGGCTTCTGTACATTAGCAGCTCCATGGTGAGCTGTCCATCCCTGTTTGTGTCACTGATCTGCCGATGAATGGAGTTCAGCTGTGTCACATGTAATTTATTGAGGCGAGTCGGGCTCTGCTGGCTCCACGCTTCCCTCAGAGTGGCCACCGTCGCTGACAGTTGACTCAGCTCGATGCGCTGCACAATTGTCCATGTTGTACTGGAAGTTGACAGCGGGGCTATACGTTCCACTAAGAGTCCTCGCATGCACTCCAGAGGTGTAATCGATTTGGATTGTTAAGGCCCTCCACTTGCACTGGAAAATTTTGTACACCTTTCAGAATTTTGGCCGAAACATAAACTGATCGAGAATAGTGTTCTGATGATGCGGGCATCGTCCCTGGGCCGGAGTTTATGACGGCCAGGTGCGAGGTCCCATTCGATTCTACCGTGGAGCTCGATTTCTGATGTATCTTCTACGTAGTCAGCGGCTCGTCCTTGGGCCGGAAAATTTTTCGGCCCTTGACAAGTACACTGAGGCGTTGACGCATGATTGTGCGATATTACACTGAAAAATCTGCGGTCGTGGCGACAGGTCCGAAAAGCTGGACCTGCGGCAGGATTATCATCGATACTGCCGCAAGCTAGCGGAGAGCTGTGACAGATCCGGCGTTGCGTAGCGCCAAGGCGCGCGCGGGAGCTGCGGCAGAACCGGGTACCAGGCGTGTCGCCAGAACCCGCTTGGACCTGGCGCAGGCC
>JAPYYZ010017185.1:0-11491 GCA_030522705.1 Eretmocerus eremicus | reverse complement strand
TTAGGTCTTTGATTGAGAGTGAGCGTATACGAAGGATTAGGATCGTTCGCAAAAGACTTCTTTGAAACATTTTCGGATTCAATCACAATCAAGTTCTACGCGTAAATTCGAGGGTTTTTTCGTACCACATTGCCCATTCTATCTTCCCACGTTTTCTAATACTTTTCGCTCGTGTAAGAACTCTAATTGAAGGAATTTTCCTCATGAAAATCTTACATCTATGCTGCTTCCTCAGCTAGTCTCGGGGTTGTGACACAAGTTGAGGCCTTAGTAAGCTTTGATGACATTCTCTATTCACGATTTTAGATGAATATAATTTTTGAGCTTTTCAAATGATAAAATCAATGAAAAAAAATGATTGCGGTGCTAGATAAATGTCGGTACATAATGAAACGTTTTTGCTGACATTAAGGTGAATACATACACAAAGCGTCGTCGTCGTACTGGAAAAATCGTTCATCCGTAAATCCGCAGTGACTCAATCGCAAAGATAGAAATTGGTCATATTTTATCTCATTTCGAAGCTCACTTTAGAACTGAGAAAATAAATTGGACTACATCCAATTTTAATCTGGGATAGCTAAGCTACTGTAATTATACGAGACAGTATTTATTTGATAGAGTCGAGTTACTTTTACCTTGCATCGTGACTCTAATTTTGAATTACAAAATCTCTCAAATCTGTCCTACATACATCCCGTGAGCGCCGATACCAATGGAGATTTGATCAATGTTAGATTTCTGTCTGAGATTTTTTTGTATTGAAATGAAAATTGTGACTGTGGCTAATTTTTGCAAGCTCGCTCCAAACCGGAATTACCATCAGTCATGATGAAAATGAAACTTGATTACTCACTTCTCGAAATTTTCAGAAATGCCTCAAGCACTACAATTACTGCAAAGAATCAGTGATCAATGCTGTTTTCGAGGGCTCCTTACCGCCTGAGTTAGAAAGCTTAGATCGCACTCTTCCACGCATCCCTCCCGATCCAGAGGTATCTTTGACGACTATGTATATACTTGAAAGCTTTGAACATTCGTATGGTTGAAAACGAGTTTAATCGATATTTTACTAGGAGGCATCAGCAGAAGTGGATGCAGCCATTGGAATCCAAAGGCTAAACATTTATGACAATGATGAGTTTGATGTTATGACGAAGGATGTCATAGATTTATCAAGAGTACATAAAGGCAAAAGGTAGTGAATATAAATAAACATTCTCCTTCGAATGATGTTTTGCACTTCCACTAATTCTTTTCCTTCTTCATCTTCAGAAAAGACAAGTACAAGAATGCAAATGAACTCTTGAATGATAAATCTCATTTAACTGCAACAAAAGATTTGTACAACAAATACAGCATAGTTACGAGTGAATATGATGATGAATACGATGACACTTATGATGATCAAGATATTGGTTCAAGTGCTCAAGACGATTGTGTAGAAGTCGATGCCAGGCCGTTCACCATACCAAGGGTAACCATCCTTAACAACCCAACTTATTACGTATTTCATAGTGATTGTTAATCATTGACTGTATGGTCGAGGTGCCACGTCGATCGATCGTGATTTTTTAGTTTCTACTCATCTGGCCTCTCTACCGAACTTTTATAACAAATTCTTTGATAAATCTCGTTTCAGATTCTCCGCAAGCAGGAATCGAATGATTTTGATGAAGGGGAGGATGAACTTGAATCGAATGCTGCAACAGAAACTCCAGTAAGTGCGGATCAATTTGTTCAAGATCCAGAGTTGCTGAGGGCCAGAGCAGAAGAGAGACAATGGAGCAAACGCGGAGGAAGATGTTTCTATGCCCGGAATAAGGATGTAGTTGGTAAATACATTTATTTATTTTTTATGCTGGATGAAAATTTAGAACCTCTCTAACACGAATAAAAATTCAACACCAGGAAATGCGAAAGGTCAAGGCCAATCTAAAGAGGTCGTCGACAACAGGAATCAGAAGGGCAAAAACAAAGCAACTCGTGCGAATCACAATCGGCGTGCTGGATCTCAGTGGAAACGCAGCCATGGAATGGTCCCTTCGTGAGAATTCACTAAATTTTTTCATAATTGTTACTTGTAATGATTTTAATGAATTTACAAAAGTAGAAGTCGTAGAGAGTCTATTGATTGTTCTACACTGTTGTTTGCATATGAGTGATATTTTATATACATTTTGATAATATATAATGTGTAATTATGTTGCTAAACTGCAACTAATTCTATTTGGTACCAATTCCTTTGAATAGTTACGCAGTGAAAAAGACGTAATGTCTATTTTTCTCAGTTTTAATCGAGTTCCTTGATTTAGTATTCTTCTATTTTTCTCAGTTTTAATCGAGTTCCTTGATTTAGTATTCTTTACAGTCAATTTTCCTTCAAGACTTTTTGTAATCGACCTACGTATTAAGTCTATCTAGAGTCAAGTTGTCCAGATTTAGATTTGGCTA
The DNA here is from genome assembly GCA_030522705.1 of Eretmocerus eremicus. Taxonomy (NCBI): domain Eukaryota; kingdom Metazoa; phylum Arthropoda; class Insecta; order Hymenoptera; family Aphelinidae; genus Eretmocerus; species Eretmocerus eremicus. The sequence goes on along the minus strand of JAPYYZ010017185.1, from coordinate 9,037 downwards.
ACAAGCTATCAGTCCACGTAGCTAAATAATTTCTATTCGAGTTGGTGAAGCTTATTGAAGGAAGAAAAAAAAGCAAGTCTACATCAGAAAACAAAATTACATCAAAAATTTCACTCTTTATTTAGGCGGGAGACCACCTGCAGAAGTTTTTCTCAGGGTACCCGCGGTCAAAGATTATATTCGCTCAGTATTCGCATTGCCATTCCGAGCACTGTGGAATTATTTCTCTCGCTTTACTGTGAGATTAATTACTCTAGTGCTCAAAATGGTTGTGCGAGCACAGGGTGAAATAATTCTGTTTTGAGACGTTACTTGATCATTGAAAATTTTGTGCTGATCACATGTAAACTGGCGCTTATGACGCTCTGATTCTGAACAACCCAATTGTGAATAAATCACACAATCATGAAAAAATCAACAGATCGGGTCTGTTTCTTAATTCTCATGATCCGATGTAAAAATGTATATAATCTCAATATAATACATTTTTTATTATAAAGTCCATTCTATTGATAAAATTGAGTGGAATAAGGTATTTCTAAATTCTGTTCCAAAAGTTGCAAATAGTTTTGGAAGTGGGTATTCGCAGTATTTCCGAATCGAGTCCGCGTTACCTACGGCTTGAAACGGAAAATTCTGAAAATTTCTCTTTGAAAAACTTTTTTCTATTTTTTCGCCATCGGGGCATTATAGTGATGGGTCATCTTTCAGAAGAAAAACGGTCTATTTACAATCTCGATTATGAGAACAAAACGGACTTTACACGGACGAACGGGAGCACTGCGAATGACCACTGCCAATAATTTTTGCGACTCAATACACCAATACTATTACATTAACTTCTGTTTCAGTCATTATTTTGAATATTGATATTCAAGTTGAGACAGAAATCTTTTTCGTGAAGGCGAATTCAATGATATCCTTATAGTATTTTTCCTATGATTTCCAGTATTGGGCGTTTACAAGTCATGGCCATCTGGTATTTTTGGACAGTTCTTATTTCTTAGTATTTTAAAAATAATTTCGAATCATGACATTCTATGTAGCTTTACAATCGCTTGCAATACAGAGTCGATGCATATCGTTTGAGTGAAGCTCTTATTCTTTTTCTATCCTTTTATCGTTTATAAACTTCATCATAATAATTTTTGAATGATCATGCATGTACTAAATTAATCCTCCCATCTCATATTTCAATCCGAGATTTCGTAAAGGCTTGACAAGAGTTACGCAAAAACTTTTTCTTGAATTCACCGGGCATTCATTCAATTTTCGCAATTTTGGTCGCCACATTGTGGTTCCTGAAATGGTGATTGTCGCGTGACTACCTGAAGTCGTCGAAAAAATTGAAAAATAAAAGTTCAAAGATTGGCTCATCAAAATATTCAAACGAAACAAGTTTGTACGAATTTGTCTGAAATATTGATCCATAAATCGTAAGTACCAAGGTGGTTTTATGATTGATGATTGCGGCGAATACATTTCTTTGGCAGCAAATGTTTGAATACTCTTTTGCTTTATGGTTCTGAACGAACCTCAAAAGGTCTTGAACTATTGCTTGTGCATTTTGCTCATTTTCACAAGCTTGCTTAATTAACTTAACAAATAGATCTTTGTATAACACACGAGATGTTGTCATCTCATCATCATCAACATCTGATGTCAGTAGCCGTCATCCTCGAAGGCTGGATTATCGAGACCTTGCTCTAAGCCACTAGACTCTCCACGAGGGCTGTTCTGGTCTCCGGGCCGCTTTTTGTTCGTTGTCTGGTCACAACTGCTAAGGACTTGCAATGCACTCGGCGAGATGGGCAGAACCGGTTGCTCCGAACTCAATTGGGGCCACTCGCGTGTGGCCTCTAGTTGGCGTAGCTGGTGTTCCAGTCTCAGGTGTGGCTTGCTCGACTGGTCCGGCCTGTACAGCCATGGTTTAATCTTGCGTTCCATGGCCCACTCGACTATGAGCCTCTCGAGCACTAGGCAGGCCACCAGATTCGCCCCAGCCAGTCCCAGCAGCACCAATCGCCAGCTCAGCACCGGAGGCAGCTTCAGCTGCAGCAGGTCGGCTACCCAGGCGGCTGGCCACACCGTCACGTACACGCACAGACAGAGAGTGACCAGGATCGACATTACGAAGCCCAGATTCGTGTAAAGAGCTCGTCGATAGGGTTCGCCTCGCGAGAACACCACCGCGAGGATTATGTACTGGAAAGTCGACACCGCGAACACGGTGTAGTTCTCGTAGCAGCGGTACGACTCCGAGTCGTCGGAATTTGGTGGCAGCGGTGGGACGAAGGGCTCGAACCACGGCTGGCGCTGGACCAGGTAGAAGCCAGCCAGCTGGAAGCCGACCATCAGCAGCATGTGGCCCGCGAGGGAGAAGAGCGTGGTGAATCCGAGGATGCTGGTGGTGGGAGGTCGTGGAACCAGCTGACCCCGAGACGCCTGCGTCTTGCCGAAGAAGAAGGCCAGGTTGCTGGCGAGGCACAGATCGATGAAGAGGAACTCCAAGTCTGTCAGGTTGGCGTCCATCGTGTACAGGATTATGGTCGAGGCGAACTCCGTGAGTGAGTAATTTATCATGAACTTGAAGATGCCAAAGGACGTCACTAGCGCGGCGCGACCCTGTTTTATCACCATCGGCACGCATCTGATATCGGCGAGTTGTGATGTGAATGGGCTTGCCACGCTGCAACATTATTCATGTTAGTGAAAAAATGTACAATCACGCCACTCTGTGCAGAACTTGCTGGCCGGCGGTCTGGGTGCAAAATGGTTCGCAAATTATACACGATTCGTCTTAAAGGCAGCAAAAAAGTGCTGGTGCATCTCAAAACTCTTATGAGCAATCGCAAATTTTCAAACCCAACCTGTGTAATTTAGTTTGAGTCGTACTCTCAGTCGTGCTTGTGTCAAGATGCAATATTGATGACTCATCACAATTAATCTTTCCGAGAATCATTCAGTCTATTGATTGACGCTTTTTTAAGTACAGAATTCTTCGGTATGACCGATAAATGCCAAACTAATTCACGATATGAGTCCGGTGCTCTTGATACCAGAGACGATCAAGTGACTTTTGTTGAAGGCAAGAATCGAAAAGGCAACAACATGAAGAAATTTCATGCGCGAATAGGGTTCTTGGGTGAGTCTTGCGCAAAGCATATCTTCTCACGAATAATCCCAACAACTGCATCGAAACCTTTTTTTCGATTACATCTGGTGAAAGCAGAATTACGAGAGAGGAACAAAACTTCATCTAAAGACTTTTATATACACGAGGGGATGATTCAAATTGTTTACATGGATCCCTCATACTCTTTCTCTTTCTCACCTCGATTCAGCTTCTGACAGAGAGATACCCACATGTGCTGCTCGCAAAGCTCCGCAATCATTTGCTCCATCGCCGCACATGGCTTGAGGAAAAGGAATTAGGTATTACTCGTGGTTAATCCACTTCCTCAAGTTGTTCGTTGTTCTGTTCATCATATTAGCATCATTTGTGAATTTTCTTAAAGATTCTGAAATATTTCTTCTGAGTCTTTACTTTCGCAATCGCCTTTTTGAAACACTAAGTACAAATTCAACGCGTGGGAATGATTTTTGATGTCGAATGCGAAACAAAATGGCCTTTTAAACAAGCAAATTCTCAGACATTCTCAAACAGTTGCTCGTCTTACCAACGTAATATCCAAGTTGCATCAATTCAACCACTAACTGCTGTTTTTGATCGCTCGTCATTCGTGCAAATACTGCTCCTCTGATGCAAACCCTGGGGAGTATATCAAAATAATATTCTCGCAAAAGCTGCCACGTTTTACCAGTCAGCGCAAATCTGTAGTTAGTCGACGATAAGCCTTGCTCCATCGATTCTATTGTATTCGCGCTCGACTGCACCGACTAAAATTTGAATGAATTACACGCAAGCTTGTAGTTTTTTCGTTCATTCTACAAATTAACTTCATTATTTCTACCTGTTCCAAATATGAATCTTGCGCATGGAAAATTAGATCAGGCTTGCTCTTGCTGGTCTTTGATACAACAGTTACATTCACGACCACATCTTCGTGGGACAGTATACCACACTCTTTCGCCACACTGACCGCAGTTTGGATGTTGTCTCCTACAATTATGTAATGTAAAATTCTAAATCTCGGTAGTTCTCGATTAGAAATATCGATCCTGCTCTAACCTGTGATCATGATCGTTTTCAAATTAGCAGCTCTGAGTTCCTTAATGACATCCACAGTTGGATGTTTGAGCCGATTTTCCAGGATGATCAATCCCAAGAATTCGATATCTCGTTCGACATCGTCCCTTGATAGAGACTGAATCTACAAAATACAATGACATTTACTCTATGCCGCCACTCGTAGTTGCCTTTGCATGTACCGCCGCATTTTTTTTCTAACTCACTTGTGATAAATCGACATCTAGTCTTGAGTATCCAACTGCAATAACTCGATATCCCTGCTCAGTGTACTTTTGCAATGTGATAGAGACGTCAGTAGGAATACTTTCAGGCCTGCTCAGTCCGAGTATCATCTCTGGCGAGCCTTTGGTATATGCCTTCAATTCATTCGAGCCACGGGTTTGCATTATTACAGACATACGCTGTAAAGTGCTCGAAAATTGGTACTGTTGCACAACCTCAATTTCAGTTGTCCCGTTCGATTTTCTTCTTTCAGTTCGTGGCGGCTTAATTATTGCCATTGGTTGAAACTCGAATTCCGAAGGTCCAGAGATATCTGGCAATTCCAGTTTCCAACCAGTGCTCTCGAACATCTTCATAGGAATTCTGACCAATCACTGAATGTTGCGATGCCAGCGTCATTATTCATTTAAAAAAAAGTTTATTCTCACCTTAACATCGAGTGGATCACCACTTAGTTCACCGTCGATAATTGTGAGACTGTGACACACTAACATCCCTTCAAATATTTGATGATTCTTCAGTCTTGGCACGGATCTTTCTGGCTCCATCAAGCTATTGCCGTCCTTTATTGTCACGCCCATCATATCCAAGCCATCCTCCGTCAACGTACCTGTCTATGATCGTTGATTGAGAAACGCGTACGAGCTTTCAAAAACTGGAAATGCGCTCCTTCTGAATTACTCTTCTTATTTAATTTGGAATAAAACTCTCAAGAACTTTTTTAATCAGAACGTTTGGTCTCATTTTAAGAATCTTGAAACAAGCTTCAAAATGAGCTAAGGTACGTTGAAAAATATTAAAGAAGTTTAGAGTGGCCTTAATGGGCACTCATACCTTATTATGAGCTTTAGACAATCCGCGTATTATACTTTGAAATAGTTTTTGATCAAATTGAGGGTAATATATGAAAGAAGTTCATCAAAAAATAGTCAGGAAAAGTAGACCATCACATTTAAAACCATCTCTGAGAGGAGACAGCTTCGGTTCTACCTTATCAAAACAGATGCAATTAATACTGCCCGCCACGTTGATTGCTCTTGTATTTATGCAATATATTTGTTCCTTTTTCAATCTGGCTTGTGCGTATAACTTTCCTACAGTCATTACAGCTGGTAGAGCTGGAGGCACCACGATTGTTATTAAATCCAATGCTTTTGCGGCTATGCTCCAGGCTGGCATCCCTTTCGTCATCTAAACTCAAGTCTTGGTTACATCGGCATCGTTTACCAAAAATCAATACTATCTATCTCAAAACTACCTTTCATTACCTTCGAGATCACCGTGTACAAGAATCCACACAACGCTATCACAGAGAGTATTAGAATAAATTTATATGAATCTTGATCAAATTTGAAATCAACTGGGGGTGGGTAGAGTATGGCAGTCACCAAAGATCCCTTATTAGTTTGTAAGCCCGTTTTGATAACCCTTGCCAAAACTGGTTTATCTCCGTAATTTCTAAAACAAACAATGATAGTAAATGAATATAGACCGCTCTATTTTACCTCGATTTGTTTAATTCGTTTCAATCAAGAGATTGACCTCAAACGCGTTATGTTTTATTGAGAACGTATATCGAACTTAGCCCACGGAAGATATCCACAATTGCCAACAAAACCAAATTGCTCTCGTAATAAACTTTGTAATCAACCCGCAAGAAGCAAATTTCAGCATAGCAGTTATGTATTCATTATGTCGCTTTCTTTTTATTCCAAGCCAAATTCTGCTCAGACCAGAAACTTAAAAAATTTAAGACTCATATTCCCATTATAGGCATTGTGAGTCATAATATGCTCGTATCATGCTCTCAATAGTGAACTTTCTTGGGGAAATTATTCTTCGGTAATCAATTTTGTGTCGAGAATACGAGGTTCAAGTTCTTGATATGTTAAATCGTCTATCTATCGAAATCTATGAGGGTTGCAATACGTATTTCAAAACATGGGGTAAATCATTACTTAGTTTGGATGATAGTCGTGCCGCAGAATAGTGTATGTTGTGAACATTCCTTTGAATCATACAAGACTGGACGAGGCTGAAGAGGCGTTTTTGTGACAGGAACAGATTCACCTGTCAATCAAATAAGTTGGTTAAAATTTATTCATGATCTTACTATGAGATTAAAAGTCTTGATCTTTCTCCTGAATGTGAATTTTTAACTAATAATTTTTCGCAATTCATTATTAACCGATATATTACGTCCATGGCATGGATTTTTTTATCACACTTCTGTTTGAGATTTGCAAGATGATTTGTAGTACCATTTTAAGGAGATTCGAAAGTAATCGACTTTTCCAAATAGGAATATGAAATCCAAGATGCATGTCAATCGTGATCAGTTGCACATACTTCCGTTGAGAAAAATATAGACGAAGAAAAAACTATTTGAGAATGGGTATTTTAACCTTGCTTGTATGGGAATTTCGAAATTTTTCACCCGAAGTGGTGCTATATCTTTTCACGATTATAATTCGATTTATCTAGAAACTATCTGAAGAAAGCTGAGAATTTAAGCTTTCGAATGAATCATTGAGACATGGTACGTTGGCGTGCATTCTGGAGAAAATTTCAATGTCCAAACTGATGCCATTCAGGTTACGATATCTAGGTAAGGATTCGATTAGTTGGCGGGGGACCGAGCTCAGTCACGTCATGATTCATTATTAGGGTAGGCATAGCTTTTTATGGGGGAGGAGGATCGTAAACGGTCCTCCAAAAAAATTTTGCAAATTTAAAATATCAGAAAGCTGCGAGGTGAGATGAGATTTCCGATGCCAGTTTTCTCGAACTGTAATTTTGTAATTTTGGCGATATACTCTTGGTACTTTTAATGTCGCGACTTGCACGAGATTGCAGTAAACCGATTTGTATGGATTTTTAAATCTCTAGTTTGAATCAATCTTCCTCGAGCTCTTTCGGAAAAATGTGAGAGAAGCACTAGGAGAAGTGCGATCATCAAATTAAGAAATTAAGTTCTGAGAGCTATAGCGATTCTGTCGAAGTCTTTTCATGTCATAAGTTCCGGAGGAGCCGCAACACACAGTATTACTTCAAATCCTCTGCAAGGATTTCAAGAAGCGATACTTGCAGCGTTGAATTTTCTATTCGCTTGTTTAGGAGGGCCGAGAGATTGTGGGACATTGTTCGGTTGAAGTAACTTGATTCATGTGAATTTACATGCTCATCAAAAAGTTCGGTTACTTTACATTGCAGCTACTCGATTTTGCGTAGATTCTTGGAATATTTTTCGATCACGTGGTTCAATTATTGCATGTCTTTAGCCTTTGAAGTACCGACATTTGGGAAGAGATATACGCCTAAGAAAGTTGGTAGAATAAGTGTCCCATATCTTACATCGATCAAGTTCAAGGGGTCGATCGAAGGTGGAGCCAATATATTGGCTTTCCGGTACGGAATAGAAGTGCCTGCCTGGGTTGAAAATTTGAAATTCGAGTTTTAATCTGAAAAGCGCTACTCAGGGGTTTTTGGGATCGCTGATCAACAATATGGAGTCAAAATTTCGATTTTTTCAAACCCAAGATGGCCGATCCAAGTTGGCGGATCGAAAATGTCCACAAATTGAGTATTTCAATCTGAAAATCTCTACTCGGGGATTTCGGGGTCCCTGATCACGAATATGCAGTCAGAATCTCAATTTCCTCAAACCACAAACGTGGACCGATTTTGAGCTGGAATACACAGTTTCTGAAAATTTTCGGTCCGCCCTCTTGGATACGCCATCTTGGATTTGAGAAATCGGATATTCTGACAGCATATTTATATTCAGTGACCCCGAGAACCTCCAAATGGCGTTTTTCAATCCAAAATATCCAAAAGAAATAAGTGCGTGAAAGAGCTATTCTATAAAGTCTAATACGGAAACATGATGACCTTTCTTTTGGAGGGGGGGGGGGGTCAAGAGGGGGAATTCACATAATATTTGATCAAGAAGAGATGATATCCCATCAGATCATTTCACAGAAAAGTAATAACATGATATCCATTCATATTCCAATCAAGAAACCATTGTTAGTTAGGTTTCTCTGATGCGCCAATATATTGTTTTTCCGCTTCTCTAAAGGCTAACTAGGTTAAATGCTTGCGGCGAAGCACGAGGCACGGTGTGAGTGCAAGCAGATAGGTTTTTTATTTGAATGTTTGAACAATAAATTGATGAATATCTCAAAATGAGCTGCTGTCATCTTCTCAGATAGCTATACCACATCATTATCTCTATTAATTGTGAAGTAAGTTGATAACTCGTATAAACTCGATAGCGGTAATCGCTTAGAAAAGTATATATGCAAATCTGGCACTAGACCTCAATATTTTGATAAAGTTTTTACAAGCATGGATTAATGAACTCGTTTGACATGAAATGAAAAGATTAACTGTATTTTTGAGCTCTTAGCTTAGCCACCTTTATGAACCTAGTATAATGTTCTAAGATTTCTCTTGTACCAAAAAATTAATCAATAACTGACCAATTGATTGAAACTGTTTCTCCCCCCAATACTACTGAAGCGGTGTAAGTGTGATTGCACCTTCCTTGCTCGCTAGGTGAAAGGCAACTTAATATTTTTCTTACTCTGTTATGAATCT
>JAPYYZ010017164.1:0-14306 GCA_030522705.1 Eretmocerus eremicus | reverse complement strand
TGTTTTAAAGAGGCAGTACGCGAGTTTTCATTAACACAACCTCCACAAAAGATTGATGGGGGCACCGGACATTTTTTCAGGCTGTAAGGGCATCTTTTCGTGATATGCAATTTGCAAGTGACCCTCTGTCACTGTTGAACTGTGATAATTAATTTAAGCCCTCATACTCACTTGTTTTTATCTTTTCATCTCTTGTTTTTATTTTTAGTAACGTAAAGTGACTAGTCACATCTGTGATATTTACTAGATCCTTAACCAAATAATTTTGACAACGTAATATGTATATTCATGTACCTGAATGACTGATTTAATTTTAGCCATGGTGCAAATTAAACGACATCTATCTATCTATTCATCTCTCTTTCTCTTTCTCTACATTCTTAGCTTCAGGTAACATGACCAGTCACGTCTGTGATAATAATAATATCTCTGACCGAATAATCCATGTTAATTTGAGCATATGCATATTTTGGGCATGGGAAGACTGTCAAAAAGGTGTAAACAAAGACGTCGGCATAGCTCAGTGATTTGATACCGAAAAAAGTGGGAAGACCGGTCTTACCTGTAGAGAGAGTGTAGAGACGTGGGAGATTCCAGTGGAAAGAGCAAAGTGAGAAGAGAGGAGTGAGCGACCGTGGAGGCAGAAGATTGGGGATCGAAGTGAAAATCAGGAAGAATTTTGCAGGCTTAGTGCAAATCGGTGCATGGAGTGCGAGGGGAAGGGAAGTGACATCTGCAGAATGACAGGGGAAGCAGAGGTTGGAAGGTCGGTTAGGCAGAACACCAAAGAGCAGCAGTCGAGCAGACAGAGCGCGAGGCAGGTGGCGCAAGATAAAACAGGGAAGATCTCTGCATTACTGACAGTGGAAGAGGAAGCAGGAAGGAGAACAGCTGAGAGGGACGACAACGAAAACAAAGGAAAAGAGGTGATCAAGCAAATCAAGAAAAGAGGCAGACCGAAGGAAAGCGGAGAGATTAAGACCACGAGCAGGTAGCGCAAGAACAATCCTTGAGTTTATAGGAAGGAAAAGAGACAGATCAACAGAGGGCAACGGAAGAGGAGAGAGAAGGATAAGATCAAGGACAAGCAGTGCTTTAGCACAACTGAGCCCAACGGAAAATGGAATAATAAAGGTAGGAGGAAAATTGCAAGGTAATATAAATATGAAGGAATTGAAGAATTTGTCAGGAAAGGAAATAATGATGAAGCTGATGATGAAAATGAATGATTTATCCAGAGGGAGTGCTGAGTTCAAGAGAGAAATCGAGCAGGATATAGGGCACATGGAAGAATTCATGGACAGAGAGAGGAAAGTAGACAAACGAAGGATGAATGATTTGGAGAAGAAGATTGACATGGAGGCTGAGGTATGGGATGCTGAACTCCAAGAGAATGGGAAAAATGCAAGAAATTGGAAACAAAAATAATAGACATGCAGCAGAGGGAAACAAGTTTAGCTGGACGAGAGGATGCAGCAGTAAACCCGAGAGTGGAGTACTTCATGGTAAAAGAAAAGAAAGAGGAAAGGAGGAATCACATTATGATGGAAGGTACCAAGTGGGCGGAGATAGAAGAGAATTTGGAAAAGAGAGGTAAAGTCGTTTCTACGAGAAAAAATACAGGTCGAAGCCTAGCTGAAATCCACGAGGAGAGTGAAAATCAAGAATTGGATACTGGCAGGTATTGAGACATTCGAACAGAAGATCATGATCATGAAAGATAAAAAGAAGCTAGGAGAGGAAAATATATACATTGAGAGCGACAACACTATGGAGAAGAGAGAAATACAGAGAAGAGTGTTAAGCATCGCGAGAGAAGAGAAACAGAGAAACCCGCAAGCTGAGATGAAGATAAGTCATTGGAAGATGAGAGCAAATGGGGAATGTTACAAGTTAATAGAAAGTAGAAGCAAAATGGGAAAACAGACTTTTTAGGAAGCAGTGGAGAGTAACGCCATGCAGTGCTAAGACAAGAGGAGAGGGGGGCCTAGCAGAGCTATGCGAGAGACGCACTCTCTGTGCTCCGGTTCGGAAGAAGAAGGTGACCGGATGCAAGCTTACCCTGGTCGATACAAAAAAAATGCTGGGGGAGTAGCGACCCTTGTAACCGAGAGGAGCCCGGCCTGGAGGAGGCGGACCCGGTCACCGACAGAAGACAAACTGGGATTGGAGAGACGGTCCCGAAGCGGAGGGAAACGAAGGTAACCTCACAGAAATTCAGAATGATTTTCTGGAATGTAGCCGGGGCTGCCAACAAAGATGAAGATTTTCGATTGTATCTGAAAGAATTTGACGTCATCATCCTGACCGAGACATGGCTAGATACTGGCAGATGGAAGAAACTAGAGAAGTGGTTAGCTAGAGAATATAACTGGGAGTAACAAGGTGCATGGAAAGACAAGAAAAAAGAGAGAAACGCGGGAGGAATGATAGTAGGCACCAGAAAATTTCTGAATGGTTGAAAGAATATACATCAAGTACTCGATACTTACGGACAGCTCATTTTGTCATAGTCCAAGATTCAAAATCTGACTTTCCGAGTGTGTTTTTGGAATACACTCCTTATCAAGGGAATTGAATTGAATCTCCATAGCCTAATTGATGAGTATGTTGCATCACAGCATAGGTATCATAATTGCATTACAAACAAAAGACATTCACTACCTGTCCCAAGGATTTATTCAATCGTTCGAGTTCGTGGCATAAACTAAGCTCTGTATACTTCTCTCATGCTTGTTCACTTGTCACCTTCAAAATCCTGGGTGGCTGCTAGATGTTATCGGTGTCGAAATGAGGACACTACCAATTAGTCGTAGTCTCTCCCGCATATTGACTCTGTCAGCATGTTGACTGTAATAACATCTAGCAGACACCCGAAATCCTGAAGATGATGAGCGAACAAGCATGATATACAGAGCTTGGTTCACTTTAATTATTGGGAAAATCCCTGGGACAGGTAGTGAATGTCTTTTGTTTGTGATACAATCATGATACCTATGCTGTGATGCAACATACTCATTAATTGTGCCATGTAAAGTGGCACACTGCACAGGGGCACTTCAAGGTTGAATGACCCATATTATGAAGTTACACAATAGAATTTCTCATTGAATACTTTTCTATGTATGGAAACCATAACATCAACCAAAAATCATCATCAATTCGTCGAAAAAAAAATCTTTATGATCCCAAAAATCATCATTTAACAAAATCAAAATCGTAACTTAAATTCTATGAATAAAAAATCATGACATTAGTCAACTTTGAGCGAGGGATTCAACATTTTTAAACTAGATCTGAATTTGGATATAGAGTCAATCCTTTGAACTGCCGGTGGAAGAGTATCCCATGCTTGCTTAGATCTAGCTAGTGGAGAGAGGAATAAATGATTTTCTGAGTGCAGAGACTCTTTAATGGGTCTAAAATTTCTCAATTGATGTGGCATTTCCCTCAGTATCAATTTAAACTTGAGCTCATCACTATTCATGTAATTATTCAGGATTGAGTTTATCAGGACCATATCGTTATAATCGTGGAGGTTTCCCAAGGATTCCAATTTGAAGCGATCATATAAATGACTGTGGTCATGGTTTGTGTATTGCATCCTATCTCCGACTCTGAGAGCTGAATTGCGCAGGATTTTATGCTTAATGGATTCAAGTTTTGTCCAATCTTCAAGAGTATATGGAGTCCAATGAGAACTAGCGTGAAGAAGTATAGGACTAACCATAGTTTTGTATAGATGGATAACAGTATCAGCGTTTTTGAAGTCCTTAACAGATCTCATGAGAAAGCCAAGAGATTTCGACGCCTTGGGAGTTACATATTCAATGTGGAGGTCGAATCTGAGGCGATTGTCTAGCATGATTTCCAAATCCTTAATGTTTTCCAGTTCATCTAACATAACAGCACCAAGAAAATAGCTCGAATCAAAACTTTCTTTCAACCTGGAAGAAGAGATACTTTTGGACTTGGTCTCGTTCAAGACCGAGCCATTTTCAGAAGCCCATTCAGTCACCGCAGTTAGATCCAACTGCAGTTTTTCACAGTCATCATTTGAAGTTATTCCCTTATATGATTTTATATAATCAGCAAAATTCGATATTTTGGAATATCCAACAACTGAAGTTATGTCGTTTACAAAAATCAAAAACGAGAGTGGGTCCAAGTGTGATCCTTGTAGAACTCCGGAAGGAGTTTTTTCAGGGGTTGACTCATAACCTTTTATACTAACTATCTGATACGTATTCTTCGAATATGATTCAATCCAATCCAATAACTGGCCCTTTATACCAGAATTTGCTAATTTCAAGAGAAGTCTGTCATGATTAACACTATCAAATGCTTGTGAAAAATCTAAATAGACGGCATCCGTTTGGATATCCTTTTCAAAATTCTCATATGTGACCTCTGTAAGCAAAAGAAGGTTTGATACTGTGGACTTATTTCTGATAAAACCGTGTTGCTCGGATACGATTTTAGAGAAAAGGACATCAGTCAATTTTCGAGAGACTAGAAAATCGAGGATTTTAGGAATTGCCGAGGTAATACAGACTGGTCTATAGCTCTCCATGTCATGTTTGTTGCCACTTTTGATTATAGGTGAGACATAAGAAACCTTCCATTCAGTTGGGATCATGGCAAGATTTAAGGAAGCATTAAACAATCTGAATGAGGGAGCCTCGAGGTTTTCCATACAATTCTTCAGAAAAGAAACAGGAATCCTGGTGAAAATTACGGATGAGTATCACATGAGTAGCACTTGGTATCTCATGGGTGATCAAATCAGTGACTGCGAGATACTGTGAGATACTCCATCGGTAGAGTGGTCAGAACTGGAATCATCACCTCCGCAATGAGTTAGAATGAAGAAAGAATCCTATGAGATTCCATGCGATACTACGAGATATTTCCGTTGGCAAGAATATCTCATGAGATACCGTGAGATACTGATTGATGCTCCTGTGAAGATTTGGAGCGAGATTTTCTACTCGAATGAAGCTATCCAAACACGCGAATCAATATAAATCGGTTTTCATGACCTCCGCGATGAGTTGGGAGGAGAAAAAAATCTCATGAGATTCTATGTGATACCACGAGATATTTTTGTTGGCAAAAACATGTCATATGAGATACCATGAGATAGTGATTGATACTCCAGTGACAATTTGAGAGGAGATTTTCCACTGGAAGGAAACTATTTACAACCTAGAATCGATGTGGATCGGTTTTTATTACCTTCGCGATGGGTTAGAATGAGAGAACAATCTCATGAGATTCCATGTGATACCACAAGATATTTTCGTTAGCGAGGATATCTCATGAGATACCGTGAGATACTAATCAATACTCCAGTGAAGATTTAAGGAGAGATTTTCTATTCGAATGAAGCTATTCAAACTTGCGAATCAATATAGATCGGTTTTCATCACCTCCGCGATGAGTTAGGATGAGGAAACAATCCTATGAGATTCCGAGTGATACCACGAGATATTTGTGTTGGCAGAAAGATGTCATATGAGATACCATGAGATAGTGATTGATACTCCAGTGACGATTCGAGAGGAGATTTTCCACTGGAAGAAAGCTATTCACACCCTCGGATCGATGTGGATCGGTTTTCATCACCTCCGCGATGAGTTAGAATAAGAAAACGATCTCATGAGATTCCATGTGATACCACGAAATATTTTTGTTGGCACTTGCAAATATGCCTGTTGGCCTTGCAACATCTGCAGGAACCGGAGATGAAGGGAAGTCCCTCTCAATGTTATTCTCAGTGCGTGACATTTTCTAAAAGCAGAAAAGAATGATCCTTTTGATTTTGGCTTGTCGCATACATGATTGCACGGCATATTATGTAACTGAGAGCTGACCGTGACTTCAACCCAATCCTTCCCCGCACGCGTGCTCCCCCCCCCCCCGTTTCTGCATGAACGCACTGCTATTCACACAATGACCGTAGAAAGGGCCGATCGCACACGCGTACACGGAAAAACTGAGCGTCGGTACACCGTCCGGATAATCCGGGCACGGCCTCGAATTTCCGCCAAAGTATAGGTAGATTTAATGAGCACGTTCTAATTTGCACAGGCGAGAACTGGCTGAATAAATAACACGACTTCACATCTGAGAGGTAGACGCAAGGGCATGAAGTTGTCTATGGCATCTGATTTTTCAACCCGATACTCGCGCGCGATATCGGCTCCACATCTGAGAAGTGTGAGTAATAGCTCAGCCTCTGATTTTCTGTTATCCGAACGCGAGCGACGACGGGTGAGATTCACGTTCCTGGGAAGTCCATATCGGCAAACGCGCGCGCTCATACGCGCACACACACTCCGAGATTGCTATGCGTTTCTGCGACGCTCTGCGGCGCCGGCAATCGCGGCCATTTTGGGATATCTCTCGCGCGAACGTGACAAGAGCAGGCGCGAATGATGCACGTGAACGCCCTTGAGCACCACCGCTGATTCTCAGCTCTCGAGCTTGTCTCGACGTGCTTGGAGCAACGATGAAGCGTCGTGGTCAATCACGACCAAACTTGCATCACCCGGGAGCCCTATGCTCGAGAGGGATGGCCGGGGCATTGACGCACGCGGGCATTACTTCAATATCCCGCACTCGAGATTCGGCTCCGGACAGCTCTCCCGCGTGGCGAGAGATTTGTTTCCACATTTCTGCGAGCGATCACTCCGCGCAGCAAATTTTCTGATGTTTACACTCCAAGATTCACCTGCTCTACAGAGTATCACAACGTGGCGACCGATTCGCTACAGCAAACTTGCGAGCGATCACATACGCGCACCATCACCTCTGATTACTTCTGATTTTTCTTTTTGAACTATACTCACGGCTCTGCAATAAGTCCATGAACTCCGGCGCCCAAGCCTCTTCTCGCGTGCTGGGCCCATAACCTGTTGGGTGGGTTATAATAAAGTGGAGTCGAAGACGGCTTGTAGCACGGAGATCCGCTTTATTCAGCAACACGGGCTACAGATTTTTGTGGACGGCGTGCACGGAGAAGCAGCCGCGGTGGGACTCGATGCCGTCGGAGATGTTGCCAGTGGCTTGTTCGGGGCCGAAATGGACGAGTCGCCGGGCGCCGAGCGGCAAGCAGCTGTAGCGGAGCAACTCGATACGACGCGACGCGCACTGTCTCGTCGTCACGCTACATGATGTCGCCGTCACGTAGGATGACTCGAAGCATTGTTCCAACAGGGAATCTCATAATATCGGCTCGTACCATTCAGTATCCAAGCAAATCTTGACGTATCTCACGTGATCCCTCGCATGAGGGTGGGAATATCTCTCGGAATCTCACGGAGATCACAGAGAGGAGTACGTACTATCTTCGCGTATCAACTAGTATCCAACCAAATCTCAAAATATTTTCTGTATCTCATGATATCCCACTTGGATCACAAATGGGGATATCTGGGAATATGCTTGCGTATCGTTTGGTATAAGATCGAATCTCTAAGAGTCTCGCACATTCTTTTGTATCGCATTGAGAGTATCTCGCAGAATCTCTTTAGAATCGAGAACGAGGGAATCTCATAATATCGACTCGCACTGTTCAGTATCAAAGCAAATCTTGAGGTATCCCACGTAGTTTACTCGCGTATCATCTAGTATCCAAACAGATCTTGGATTATCACCTGGATTTTATGAAATCCTATGGGGATCAGGAATTGAGTATCTTGAAGTATCTTCGCGTATCGCCTAGTATACGATCAAATCTCCAAGAATTCAACACAATCTCTTGTATTGCAGTGAGAGTATCTCATTGAATCTCCCAAGTATTAATGAAGAAAAATAAAATCTCCCAAGTATCATAAATGGAGGAGTCTCATAGTATCAACTCGTATCGTTTAGTATCCAAACAAATCTCGAAATATCGCACGCGATCTCCCGCATTAGGACGGGAATATCTCTTGGAATCTCACGGAGATTACAAATTATCCATTTTGAGGAATTGCTCTCTCCAGCTGCTAATACCGGTACACGATGACTAGACCAAAATCTAAGTAAGAACAATCAAAGCTTCGGCGATAGCGAGTATTGCAGTCACACTCTGTGCAACTTTGATACGAGTTTCAAGATCCAATGGCACTGAAGATCTCAACAGAAACACGCGAGGCTCGGTGCTGCAGCGTCCATTTCTGATGTCATCGGCGGTTTGCAGTTTTGAATTGGAGATCCTGTCTTTGACGTCGCGGTCGAGGTTGTCGCATCCCCTGGTGCCTCAGCTCACCGGATTCTGCTAGTTTCCAGTTAAGAAGTCTTCTAGAACTCTGACTTACTGGTACCAGATTGCCCTCCCTCTCCTTTGGTTGCTGTATCAAATACCGTAACCCCAAATCAGTTTCCTGTTCAGGTCTGATCAGATAAGTACATACCTTCATCGTTATATGTGTATGTGATACAATCGATTCTCTCTGAGAAAATATCCATGCATCTCCAGGTTTTCTGCTGCAGAGCAACGTTGTCTGCAATCCACCACCAAGCACCAACGTGACTTATTCTTCTCTCCAACACTCTCCATTCCTCAGTCTGCATGGTATGATATTTGAATGTAACTCCTTATATTCATATGCTGTTCCATGCATGAATTTTGCTGAGAGTTTGTTATATCTAACTAATTCACCATTGAATGATTGTTTGCACATTGCCGTCAGACCTTCCTTAGAGATTACGCTGAGAAATCAAAGCTCAGACTGCTTACCGGTGTACATCAAAGCAAAGAGTTAGATATCTTACTTGCATACTCTAGAAATGACAAGCATCTCAGAATATTAGATTCACATCTAGAGGATTACTGACTTACTTCAGGGATCTAGAAGGAGTGTTTGAATTGAAGAAAGTGTTTGGAGAGTAGCGTGTCTTCTTTATTGGGACACTGAATATTTCAGAGGGTGAATTAGTGATGGATATAGATTCAACATTGTGCAAAATGAATCCATCTTGCACGATTGAGCCAAAATATTGATCTTTGTACTGCTGATGATCGGTTCAGATTATTATTTCCCTACCTATATTGCCATCATAACTTTCTCAAACGTAGTTGACTAAGAAGATCAGAGAGAGTAAGACATCGAATATTTGGGGTTCAAAAACTATGGAAGACTGGAAGCAATCTTATTCAGAATCATTCAACAACTACTCAAAGCAAATCTCTCTCTGGAAGGAAAATCCAGTCCTTCTGCCCTAGCTGAGCTGATCTCACTAATTCTTCAGGAATAGGACCCACATGCAAGGGACATGTCTGGTACACAAGCTGGAGAAAGATTTTATTTAAAGAATATGGAGTGATACAAATTCATTTGATCAGGTTACTCGTTTCAATGGATTTCCAAATACTCATATATATTTGGAATGTGTCCCTTGATTAGGTTGTGTAAGCTTCGCCTCCACACTCTCTGCACGAGATAATATTGAAAAATTCATCCATATTTCAGATCATGTTTGGAAAATATTAATAATGAGTGAGAATGGTTTGCATGACTCTTATATTTCAGTTATTCCTTGAGTTTGATCTCTCATCCGACATAAAGCAAAGCACCAGAGAGTTTGGTCGCAAAAATGTGAGATTATTTTTTTCTCATGACATGTACTCTCAACGTTCAATAACACCAGAGCTGGTTCTATACCGGTAGCTAAAAAACCTTTGGGAATAAATTCCAGCACAAACACTCGAAATCGATTCATTTGACATGAGTCATTCAAATGAGCCATTCAAATGAGTCATTGAAATGAGCCGATTAAATGAGTCATTCAAATGAGTCATTCGCAACGGATGATTTGTGGAGTCTGATTCTTAATAAGAAGTTTTCAACAATGCACGACGATGTTACCTGTAGCTTTATCAAGCAATACCTGACATGAAATATTGCAACAGAGAGTTGGGTCGCAAAGATGTGGGATTGTTTTTTTCCATGACATGTACTCTCAACGTTCAATAACACCAAAGCTGGTTCTAAACCGGTAGCTACAGAACCTATGGGAATGAATTCCAGCGCAAATACTCGAAATCGATCCTTCTGACATGAGTCACTTGAATCAGTCATTTAAATGAGCCGCTTGGACGAGTCATTTGCAACGGATCATCTGTGGAGTCTGATTCAAATATTGCAACAGAGAGTTTGGTATCAAGAATGTGAGATTGTTTCTTTTCCATGACATGTACTCTCAACG
Source organism: Eretmocerus eremicus (assembly GCA_030522705.1). Lineage (NCBI taxonomy): Eukaryota > Metazoa > Arthropoda > Insecta > Hymenoptera > Aphelinidae > Eretmocerus > Eretmocerus eremicus. The sequence goes on along the minus strand of JAPYYZ010017164.1, from coordinate 4,109 downwards.
TTCAATCGATTACTGTGAGCTAACTCAAGAACAAACTTGCCATCGAATTTCCAGATCAGCGTTGAGTAACAATATATACTGTACTGATTTATCCAATGAATCTTTCCAAATGACTCATTTAAATGACTCATTTTCAGTGTCTCAAATCCTCAAGTCATTTGAATGAGTCATTTTGGATGAGTCATTTTTTTAGGCAGGGAAGGAGAGTACGTACTATCTTCGCGTCTCAACTAGTATCTTACCAAATCCCAAGATATTTCTTGTATTTCATGATATCGCACGGATATCGCACGAGGATCGCGAATGGCGGTATCTTGGGGTATCCTTGCGTATCGTTGGGTGTAAGATCGAATCTCTGAGAATCTCACACATTCTTCTGTAGTGCAGTGAGAGTATCTCACAGAATCTCCTAAGTATTAAAAACGAGGGTATCTCATAATACCGACTTGTAACGTTTGGTATCCAAGCGAATCTTGACGTATCTCACGTGATTCCCCGCATAAGGATGGGAATATCCCTCAGAATCTCACGGAGATCACAGAGGGGAGTACGTACTATCTTCGCGTATCAACTAGTATCCAACCAAATCTCAAGATATTTCCTATATCTCATGATATCTCACGGGGATCATGAAGGTGGATATCTTGGGATATCCTTGCGTATCGTTTGGTATAAGATCGAATATCCAAGAATCTCACGCATACTTTTGTATTGCAGCGAGAGTATCTCACAGAATCTCCTTAGTATCAAAAAGGAGGGAATCTCATATTATCGACTCGCACTGTTTAGTATCAAAGCAAATCTTTGGGTATCTCACGTAGTATACTCGCGTATCATCTAATATCCGACCGAATCTTGAAGTATCACCTGCATCTCATGAAATCCTATGGAAATCAGGAATTGGATATCTTGAAGCATCCTCGCGTATCGCTTAGTATACAATCGAATCTCCAAGAATCTCACACAATCTCTTGTATTGCAGTGAGAGTATCTCATTGAATCTCCCACGTATCAGAACTGAAGAAATCTCATAGTATCGACTCGTATCGTTCAGTATCTAAACAAATCTCGAGATATCTCACGCAATTTCCCGCATTAGGATGAGAATTTCTCTCGGAATCTCACAGAGATCAAGGAGGGGGGTACGTACTATCTTCGCGTATCGATAAGTATCTAACCAAATCTCAAGATATTCCCTGTATCTCATGATATCGCACGAGGATCGCGAATGGCGGTTACTGGAGTATCCTTGCGTATCGTTTGGTATATGATTGAACCCCCAAGAATCTCACACACTCTTTCGTATCAGAATGAGAGTATCTCATGAGATCTCACAGATCTCACAAAGACTCTTATTGAGACTGCCCATCAATATCATGAGTATCTTTGAAAATCCCGTGATATCTCCTGGTATCTCATGGTCACAAGCAGTATTGCGTGAATCGTCAGTTGGAAGTATATGACCATATCTCTTGGGTATCGTCAGGTATCTCTTTCAAAAAGCAAAATATATCTCACGAGTATCACGTGGTATCTCATAGCCATGAGATACTGCGAGATACTCATCCGAAATTTTCACCAGAGATATGATCTGGTCCCGTCGACCCAGAATTTTTCAAACACCGTATAGCTGTAAATAAATCATCTCCGCTAATTTGAATGAGATCTATTAACACTTCAGAGTTCGCCGCGCAGTTACCACTCAAAGTGATGTCCCTGTATACCGATGAAAAATCGTCTGGAAATAGCTCTGCGGTATCTTCTCCGGTCTCCGACGTGCGATCTCTTAGAAACATATCATTTGGGAGCACATTGGATTTTTGTGCACGATCAACAAATACCCAAAAACACTTGAGATTATTTCTCGAGTAAAACTTAACTTTGTCAATATGATCTCTATAATTTACTTTAGACTGCCTCACGCAATGCGCTCTCAATCTTTTGAGTTGAATGTAATCGCTTAAGTCATTTGTTTCTTTCCATTTCTTGTAAGCAATCTTCTCTTCAGATATGGGAGCTTTGAGTTTTTGCGAGAACCATCTAGGGAACGAATTAGATTTGACTACTTCTTTTAGGAACCGTATCGTTCAAAATTTTGGATAGAGTATCATAAAAAGAAATTAATATTATGATCTAGTGAACTTTTATCGAGATCTAACTAAGCTCCCTATTTCACCTCAGGAAGTCTCTGAATCATAACGATATAGTTTGCCCTAAGGGAATCAAATTCCGTGTAGAGGAAAGGAACCTCTTTGACAGGTTCCAAATTTATGGGAAAGTACTGTGGAATATGATGAGAATCTACAGGAACTAAGTTTTCATCGGAAAACAGAACATTTTCATTTGTAGTAGAGGGAAGTAAGTCTAGCGTGTAACCTTTATGAGGCGAAAGAGGGAAATATTGTTTGAAACTAAAGAAGGAGAGTTGATTCTTGAATAACTCAGCTGCTTGACGAATCTTCGGTTCAGCATATCCAACTCCTTCAAAAATCAAGTTTCCTTTTGAAGGCCAAATGATATCCCTCAGATTGTAGTCGGCGATGAGTAGAAGTTCTGAGTTTCGATACTGTGCTTGAATATCTTGTGTAGTAAGGAGATAATCCTCATGAACAGACAATTGAGCCGATGGAGGTATATGTGCTGATCCAATAATTAGACTTTCCCTGCAAGCTTTAATATTGATGAACAGCTGCTCACAAGAGGATTGAATGTGTGTACACTCCGTTGAGATGAGACTATTCTTGACGGCAATGAGAACACCTCTTCCTTTAGAGAAATGACCTGAAACAGTACGACGATCAAATCTATGAATATTATAGTTTGCGAGTCCAAGTTCCGCATCACTCATATCTGGGTTTAGCGATGTTTCAGTGAATACTAGTACATCCGAGACAACACAGAGTAAATTAGCGTTCTCGCTCAGTATTCTGAGTTTTGACTCCAGGCCTCTAACATTTTGGTAGCATATTATTACTTCCTCAGTGGCATCAGATTTTAGTTTTTTGGAACACATGTATCCAACAGAGAGGTATCTGAACGCATACTTGCATTAGCTCCAGGACCATAGTTTTCAAAAGCAAGTGCAGGATCAGGAAGTTTGATTACCATTGGGATGTCTTTCATGTAGCGGATGGCCAAATTTTTCTCACCTCTTCTGATCCTTTCTGATGACTCATTCGAAGCTGCTTTGAATTGATTCTGTTGTAGTCTAGTTTTATCAGCTACCAGAGGCCGCAGTGGCCGAGTGGATGAGGTCCTAGTCTCCCACGCGAGAGGCCGGGGTTCGAGTCCCGGCTGGCACCACTGAGATTTTTTCTCATGTGCTCTTCACGGCGGTCTCGGTGGTTTGGAACCCACCTTGAACTGTAGGCCCCCCTCACCGAGGTGAAATCGGTAGTTGGCAGTTGCTGACGCGCTGGTTGATCGTAGTTCAAACCCACGCACATGGGGGGTCCCTGAAGCTAGCGAAGGATAAGTCGCAGAATTGCATCAAACCTAGCTCACTTTTTCTTACCTTTTTCTTACTAATTTAATACCAGGATAAGAAATTTTTCACCACTCATGCGGCGAAGTTAAGTTTTCACTAGCGGGAGGCTTCCGCTAGCGAAAACATGGTCTTCCATGGCTCGGAGCGGAACGTGAGTAGGCTAACTTTTTCTTACTTTCTTTTAACTCCAAGGATCTAACCTCAGAATCATGATCGACCATCGTCCATCGGAGATATCGGTGTTTCCACCAGCGAAAGCCTTCCGCTAGCGAAAACATTGCCTTTTATACATCGGAGCGGGACGTAACTCGGCTCATTTTTTCTCACTTTTTCTTAACTCCAAGAATCTAATCTCAAAATTAGGATCGACCTTTGTCGAGCGGAGATATCGGTTTTTTCACCAGCGGAAGCCTTCCGCTAGCGAAAACATTGCCTTGTATATGTTACCGGCAAAGTCCGAAGAGCCGGCAAATCGCGAATTGCCTAGGCACTTCGCGATTTGCCGGGACCATTTCCGGCAAACTCCGGAATCAGCTTATTTCACCGGACTTTGCCGGCTAGCTTTCCGGCAAATCGCGAAGTGCCGAGAGCCCTCTCGGCAAAGTCCAAAAGGTATTGAATT
>JAPYYZ010017141.1:0-15909 GCA_030522705.1 Eretmocerus eremicus | reverse complement strand
ATCTGCACACGATCAACCACTTCGTCGCGCCAATCGTCCAATCAACGGAACAACTCGCAGTCCAAAGCTCCTCAGCGTCGTCGAATGATCTCTTTGATCAGAAGTCTCGTTGTCTCGCGACAAGGGCCAAGATGCGCATAGCGCAGCATCAAGCTTTCATCGGGCTGACGAGCCGTCGCGTCAGCGGCGCGAATAACGAGGCGGCGCGGCTCCTTTCAAGCGCGCAAGCTCCCGCGGGCGCAGCAGTCTCTGCCCCCATCAGTCAGCCCGCTCCGGCTCACTTCTGTCGCTGATTAAACGCGGCCAAAGAGGTGCGAGACTCGAGTCGCTCGCGGAGGAAGCTTCGGAGGAGCGCGGGGTGGGAGGGAGGCGCCGCGAAGCCCCGGATGTATGTGGAGCACGTAGCCGCGGGGATTGCCCCGATGTGCCATAGAGGCAATCATGCCGGCAATGCCGGCGCCCATCTCTCGCAGCTTACCCTCGTCGTGCTCCACTCGAGTTTCCCGGCGCGGGCTGCTTATTTCCTCGCCCGAGCTCGTTTCGCGAAATCTAGAAATTCGCCGCGTCTCTTTCGCTCGCGCGCGCAGCCCATCAAGACACGACGACGACGACGACGCGACGCCGACGGGCAATTTCTTCGCAGCTGTAACTTTTCCCGAGCTGCGAAAGCGTCGTTTCCCTCATTCCGGCCAGATCCTTATTACACTTTAATCCCTCGCAAGCGCCCCCCTGCAACTACGGCACTTGTTGAAAACTTTCGGCGTTACCATTGTGCTTCAAACTCGCCGTTGCATCGCCCTCGCTTATGGACTTTCGATAGTTCCCCAGCGCGGCTCTCTGCGCTTGCTTATATTTTTACCATCCTCGCGACCTCGCGAAGTCAAAAATCCACTGTGGGTACATTATCGATTGCCGTGAGAACTCGGATAGAGACGTAGCGCTGGGCCCACTAGGATTAGAGCTGCGACTATTACGACGATGACATCTCAATAAAATGAATCTCCGTCGGCGAGCGAGCGGTTGAATCAAGTAGATCAGCGCAGCCAGCGCTCCAAAGACATGCAAATGAGCAGCCGATCGGAGCTGCGCTCGACTCCTTTATGCAGTGCGCGAGTTATGCGAGGACGCGACAGAGCGAAAAGTCGTTGATTGAGCGGGCCCTCTGTGCAAACACTCGCACGAGACGCGAGATTAAGAAATTTGCGAATCCAATCTCTAGTCCAGCTGCGGCTGACAAACGAGCTGGGAGAACATCGGAGCTCCTAGCTCGTAAACGGCACATAATCGTAAATCGGCTGGCCCAACAAAGAGATGGAGTGCGGCCCGGACATCATCTGCGGACGCGAGAATTCGAGTGGACGATATGCGAGCGCGCGACAGCCGCAGAACCGGGCACGCATCAGTATTCAAGGTGGCCGGGGCAGGGCGTGTGTATATTTGTTGCGCGGCGCAGCAACAAAAACGTTCCAGAGGAGGATGTTGCATTAATATTTATACGAGAAAGGCGGTCGGAGGGGTCGGGCTGCTCGGCAACGTGTACTCGGCATGGCCGGCCGCCACCCCACGTATACAGAGCGGCAAGGGCGACGAGGATGAGGCCAAAATGAAATGCAAATGTCTTAACGAGCCACTGAGGGACTGTCGGATTACCTACAGCACCACTCCCCCGGTCACGGCTGCACCTCCGCACTGCTCATCAACATCCTGGTGATAATGCGCACCCGAAGCTTGCGCTCTCTGATCCCTCCGCCGAGCACCCGCCGAGTAAGCTCACACAACTACACCCATCGCACCGCTCCCAACTCCACGACGATAATCAAGCCCTCGTCGCCATAATCACGGCTTGGATCGTCTTGATGCTGAAATTTACAGTATCACGGAGATTTCGTGAGATATCACGGAATAATTGGACTGGAATATACGTTGATACTATAGCTTGATTGCTTCTACGAAGCTTAGTAGAATTTTCCTCAATAAAAAACAATATTTGTTACTTTTATTGAGCAAAAGACTCTTACAATTGTATACGAATTTTGGTAGACTGAGTGGAACGAATGTTGTCATTGAAGACTTATGGAATATACAACACACTCTCGGGTTCTGATTCTGTAAAAGAGAGAGGTAGGATTTGCAAATTTATAAAAACACACCCAATAACATCTTAATTATATGCAGGAAAAATTTGAAAAACAGGCATTGATACAAGGCTGTGAATCGATGTGAGACATTTGACTCCCCAATTCTGTCAATCATGAAGACATAAAAAGTACTTGCTATAAGAGAAATAAAAATCACATTTGGAGCGTGCAAATACAACGATTTTACGTCCACGAAAAAATTCATGTTTCGCATTGAGTTCACCGACAAAAAAAGCGTCAACCGTGCGGGTAATAGATTTCAACTAAACTTTGGGAACTGTCTTGTTTTGATGAGTGAAGGTATCTCAGAGAGTTTGTACCAACAAGAACTGTATAACGAATTTTGACTTGCTCTACTGAACTTAGTCGGGTCATTTGGCACCTAAGTCAAAGACTCAGTAGGCTTCAAAAGCAGAGCAAGTCAAAATTCGTGATACCGTTCCGGGCCTTCTGTTCTGAAATACAAAAGCGAGTAACAGGCTCATTTTGAACCCTTTCTTTGTTATTCTTGACTAAAATCTGCAGCAACTCAATCTCTCCTTTGCTCCAACTATCTTTCTCTGAGTTCATTGTAGTTTCTCTTAACCAAGGGAAACTGAAACACATTCCAAATACAAAGAAATAGTCTAGTCCCATTATAACATACCCGTGGAACCAACAGAGAAACTCACTCTTGATTTATTTCTAAAAAACGTGAAAAACGGCTTCTGGCTACGTCACAACAGCATCATGGACTTTTCCACTTGATAAAGCCTATTTTCTACGCTCTTGGAGATCCAAAAAAATATTACCAGTACTTACAACCAATTTTTGTTTTTGCTTTTGCACTCATACAGCGTACAAAGGATAAATCTTTTGCTGATTTTCCAAGTACATGAAAAATGCTGTGCTGCTATGTACAAAACCACGTTGAGTATTTATTGTCAACTTGCGTTATCTTTCTCATGCCTCCCCATATTCACTTTACAGCACAGAAAGAGTCCAAAATCATCCATACTTCCACATTTCTGATCAAAGAGCAAGAGTTGCTCAACGTCCATCATCCAGTCACCAAACAAGCCACTTGCATTCATGTCATATCTCTCCAACGAACTAAAGCAATCCTTGCATATTCTTTGGGGTTCTGCTTACAATTTTCAAAGCTTGTTGCTGACTAGGTGATCATATATATGTTTCAATTACATAAGACAATGATGATTTGTGTGCAATTCAACATTAACTCCCTATTTCTGTGAGGCCCCTATCTTTGAGAAAAGTACGGCAGCGACAGCTAGCTGACTTCTGATAGTAAAATGAGAACTATATTTGAAAACTGAACAGAAAAACTTCAGACTTTCTTTATGCGTAGATTATAGAAAGCACATCTCTGATATCTGGTTGAAATCCTAAGTGCACCCATTTTTCTCTTAGAAGTCGAATGAGATGAGTACCTTCCAGCGACTGGATAAGGCGACATTTCTTGAGAAAATTACATAGTCGTGGAGAGGAGGAGCTTGAGAAATTTTTCACCAGAGTGATTCCACGTCAAATGTGGACGTTCTCTGCAGACATCTTTTGAAAATTCCCGGGTCATTTTTTTCGATTAGTTTTTTGGTGCATTTTCGGCCTTCACACAAACGCAAGAATAGTGCAAGATATCCAGCATTTAGGAGGATCGAATGAGAAGAGAATAAGCCTAGACAAAATTTATTTGGAAGCCTAAAGCTGGCTGAACCCAATCCGCAAACAAAGAACAAATATGTCTTCCGAAAAATGCTTCAATATCTCACAAAAAGTACGCACTGGGACAGGAATCCCTTCGCTGTTATGAACCGTCACCAAATTCGAAACTAGATCATTCACTCTAGTAAAAACGACAAAATGTAGAGAAGTGAGTCGTTTGGAATGCATGCAGAGCCTGGAGTTAGAAAAACGCTACGGCCATTAAAAAAACTATCGACAAGCGTGACTGAATATACTAAATCGGGAATGGCTTGAGTGTAATTCATCCCATGATCGGATTTGATAGATTAATTATCAATTCTAATTGATGAATTGAAAATATCTGATCTCGGTGAGGCTCACTGGGAACATTTAAAAACTACGCTAAGGTTGAACACAATAGTTGTAATCCTGCTCTCTACTCTGATAACGCCTGTTCTCTTGTTTTTGTAACATTGTTTTCTTCCAAAAATGATGAACATTCTACTCGATCAGTGCTCCGAGATTGTCTATTTATTGAGAATTGACATTGGGCGGGCCCAATCGACAATCGGAAACAGTCATTATATAGCTAGTGTGTTTTTTCTGTTATTGAATCCATTTAACTAGAGCAAACCTAACCGACTGTACAAAATTTCACCACCTAAAGTTTGTGCTCTTAATTTTGTTGTAATGCTAAATTTAGAAAGATTCTTTCATGGGTGAAATAAATTAGTTCCACTATCAATATGTTACACCTCAAACCCGTTCAATAATGATCTCACTTCAAATTACCCCACAAATTAACTCTTGGCTGAGCTGTGTAATGAGGCCCAATTTCCTGTATCAGGATCATCATTAAATTGAGCTTACCCTGCACGCAGGAGGGGAGATTCCCCATGCAGAGGGTGCACTTATTCATGAATATAGAAGGTGCATCGGGAAAAATCGTAATTACAACAGCAATCATCGCGCACAAGTCTCGAAAAAGCGTGAACGACGCGAGTCACTCGGAGAGTTGCGGGGAAAAAAGTGTTGGCGATTCGACAATCAGTGGAGCGCCTCTGCGTTCAAGAAAACGCGCTCGTTTCATACAATGAGCTGCGTCGAAGGGGCATACGTGCAGAACGTCAAGGAGTATCATGTACCGGGCACGGTGAAATTCGCAATTATCGTTTGTCCTATCGTTAGGCGTAATTGAACGGGGCTGTCGTAAAAAGCCATCGCCCATGAAGGATATCTTATGCATAAGAAAGATTTTAGGAGGGAAGAGTCGGAGCAACTGCTAATTAGCCTATACTCCTCCGTGATACGCGAATCCAAGGGATCGGGCGGCGACGCAGGTGCGCCGCTGCACAACCTAATTTCTCTGCGTCACGAAGAACTGGCTTGCCATCTCCGCACGCATAGCGCTGCACACGGGAAGATGGGCGAACGGGCGGCTCGGGAGATAGGAGGACGCGAGGAAATGTCTTTGTTTCGAGTCGCTCGGGCAATCTCGCGCGAGCACATTCACATAATTTTCGCCCGGTCATTAAACAGATCACGTGGCGATTGGATCGCTACTCCCTCTCGCCCCGTTCGCGAATAAGAAGCGGCTCGTCCGAGTCTCCGGTTGGCTCGGCCCGGGCTCGCCAGCATCAGCTCTCGTCGCGGCGCGCGGCGCCCGGAGGGTGCACTCTCGCAAATCCACGTCCGACTGTACGGCTTTCATTATAAATCCGGCCACCCCGGCGGTATCTCTTCCTTTCTCGCCTCGCCTCCCCCTCGAATTTCCAAAGTCGCGCTCTCTCTCTGCGCCGGAGGCGACGCAGGAAAGAGAGAAAGCGCCGAGCCCCTCTCGAGCCCCAACTTCCAAGCTCCATTCTCCGAGATTCATTATATCGCCGCTACGTTAGCCCCAACCCCCTCTCGCCATTTTCCGTCTCTCCCTCTGCACCCGGGAAGCCTGCGATAGGGCAACTTCTCTGCGAGCTCTCGAGATATCTCGACGGCGGCTGCTGCGGAGCGGAAAAATCGCGAATGTGTTTTTCAATTTGGAAAAATGCCAGGAATGAGCGGCCGAATATCGCAGCGCGCTCCTGCACCCTCGTCGCCAACATTCTTTGGATCGTTCTCATTTCTTTCGAGCGTCGTTTCGAGCTACCCAAATAACGTCGCACGAATCCGTAGACTTTATTCTGTACTGACTGACAGAATTAAAATGATGAAGGTATGCAAGAAGAGTTCGAGGTGCGCAAATGGAATTGTGGACATGAAAGAAAGATTGTAATCTTTCACTTTTTGCCTCTTTTGGGGTATAGCGTCAGTAAAAAGACACCTTTGGTCAAAACCATGACGATAGAGCAACGCGATCGAATGAATACCTACGATGAACAGTTCGAGGAGCATCGGTATGGCAACCAAAACAGAGGGGACATGCTTTTGAACTTGGCACTGCCCCGTCAGACCTCGTAAATCTTGGCGGGGCTCGGTCCGGGCCTTGGCCGCATTCGCACGCAACTCGGATATTCCGTACACTTCCGGGTCAGGTCCGCTCAATTTTGCGTTTTTTCTTCCGTTCTTCCGGCTGCTGAGGCTCTCCTTTATTACCATTGCAGAGCTATTCCAGAAGAAGGCGAGAGAGGGGGTGAGAGAAAAGAGCAAAGAAGAAGAAGAAGAAGCAAGCTTTGGTCGCGTTCGCTATCCACCAAGGAGGAAATCCAAGCCCAAGTTGGAGCTTCTGGCGCCGGATGCGCGTTACGACGTCTTTACCCACTCCGAGGGCGCGGATATTTTTTTAGTGCCAAAGGCGGTTCGCAAGCTGGCCCAAGGAGCGATCGAACACGTGTTCCGACTCCCACTAATCTGCGCCAGCCCTCCGCGTTACGGTACTCTCTCGCACATACCAACTCGTATTACGATATACCCTCACGGCGCAGCCGTGACCTCAACTTGGTTATTTACTCTGCTGGGCTTGATGTACCTTCGATTGCTCGCGCATCGAGGGCCGCGTGAACGATGGGAGGCTGCGGCGCGGCTAATGGCTTTGGCTCGCGGCAGCGCAAAAAAAGTCACTCTGCCCGGCGCTGCTGCTGCCGATAAAACTGCGCTGTTGTTCCGGACAGATCGAGCTAATTGGACTGCACGCGTTGTGCGCACCGCTGCTCCGGGCCATATTGGCTCTGACTCTCGCTCCAGTCGAAATATGAACCGATGCGACTTGAAAAAACTCCTCTTCGTGGACTGGATGATGAAGCTCTGCCGAAAGCTTTGTAAATCTTCTGGAGTTGAATAAAACTGTTTTCCACCAATCGACTGATCATGCCCAAATTAGACTCACAGTGTTATTTTAGTCCTCGAAATCAGACAATTAGGCTACGTGAAAATGAGATTGAGCAAAATCTGCAGATGAATTCGACAACTTCACCCAAGTATTCCGGAGAAAATTTCTACGAGTTCTAAAATAAGTAATCCAATCGTAAACTGCGATTTCTATTGTGTAGACGATTAGAATTGATTAACGCCAACTATGAAACATCTTTCTCCTTCCTCGCTGTAAAATATAGCATCTAACGGCCTGATGTTGGATGACTCGGTGCGGAGATGCAACATTTGGAGCCCATATGTGAAGGCCTGAAATAATTCCGGCGTTGAAGTTTTCGTCAAGTTTTTGTCATTCTCGGGCATAATCTACAAAAAGTTAAACTTGATGACAGATTGCTCTAGATTTGTGTTGAGATTCATGAGGTGACGAAGAGTCCGAGCAACAGGTTCATGAATTTTGCGTATCTTGAAAATAAATGGTCCATTGCTATCAAAATTCTTGACATCAGCTGATTTAAACGATTCAAGAAGAGGACGACCGAATTCTACGGCAACATTCTTGTTGTGAGACATGTGACTGTGTGAAACACGGCAGTGTACAGTATCAATTTAATTATTTATCTATCTGGATGCTCATTTTCTTTGAATCACTTATGCTTTTCAATGGAGAGGCGCTGAGTTACTCTGTCAACACAAAACAGATATCATGGGCGAATCCTAGCTGAGAAGTAGCTAATCTTTGTAACAAATCGGCTAGAATAACTGATTTCAGTTAGAATTCATCCTTGATAGCTGCGATTTGCGCTGAGGGAGTGGGCCTTCCTTCGACAACCCTCTCGACGCACTGGTTATCTAACGGAGGCTATGCCAATTTTTCTAGACGCGGCCTCATCGCAGCACAAAACCGTGTCATGGTGCATGCAGCTTCGGAGTAAAACGGCACAGTCCCCAAAAATGGCAGAGCCCCGATAGTAGGTAAGATCCGTATCCACGGATTACAGCCGCGGCGGCAGCGTGCCAGCTGATGGTCGATGGGCGCATTAGCGAAAGTGGCCGAGCCGTTAATTGGAGCTCGCGGGCCCTTATCTAGCGCGAGAAACGCGTTGGACGTGTCCCCGCTGTGCATGCCTATCTGGGCACGCGGAAGGGGGCAATGGCGAGAAAATGAGCGGGTGGCCATCGCCGCTCGGCGTCCAGCTCGCCTCGCTCTGCATCCGAGCAGCACCGAGGCCCAACACTTGCATCGGTCGCGTGCAACGCTCTGGAGCACTCTGCTGTATCCGCGCCTCCTCCTCTCTGCGCGCGTCTGTCTTTCTCTGGGCAATCGCCGCGGTCGCGGATACGTCGCCCGAATGGGCCATCCGCAGGGCCGAATGGGTCGTTTGATTGCGATGCGATATCCGAGAGGCGCTTTGCGCGGGGGCTGCTCTGACGTACTGCCGCGCGCCTCGGGCTCTGCGCCCCGCAAAGCTGCCGGCTTTAGTTACGCGAGCATCCGCTCGACCAGCTCTCTGTACTCGCGCTAAGCCGCGGCGATCCTGGCGGAACGTATGCAACGGCCGCTATCTCGCGAGTTATCGCGTCGCCCCGGCCCCCTTCCCTCCTCCACTGACCGCAGCCTATCTGTGCTGCGAGCTCTGATATCGAGATACAAGCCCCTGTCATCCCGTTATCGCGCGTGAATATTGCGACCTATGAGCTCCCGTTTGTCCTGGCCCACCTCCCGCATCCAAGAGTAAGCGATGGCGCGATGGATGGCTCCGATGGTGTTCGATATACGCTTGCAGCCTCTCCGCCATGTGCAAACTGGACGATTGAGCGACTCCGACGGTATATTCAAGAATCTTTGAACGCACAGGTTCTGCGAAAGCAAAGTGACACGAATCCGTCAAAAATCGCAGACGAGGAAGATGAGGGACTTTGAAAGCGAGGAGGCTATTTTCAAAGCCGATTCAAGGGGTGGCAAATTCCAATTGACACTTAGTAAAGTGTCGGGCGCGGCTCATAGGTTACGCGGCAAGTAAACGCTTTCGCAGTTTCATCGGAGAATTTCTTTCTCGCAGCTGAAAGAACCCGAAACGAATGTTATAGAAAATGCTGACAAAGATATGACATCAAAGTCCTAGAAAATTAAGCCGCCATAACCATGTGATGCATGTGTACCATCTGCGATATTGAGAGGCCAATTCGAAAATTTTGAAACTTTAAACGATTTCTAAAACTGCAGTTTGCACTAAAAATTACAATTTTATGTGTATAGCCAATCTTGAGCTCTGAAAATATCGCTTCGGCACGATGTTGGCTCCTGATTCTAAACGAAGAAAGAAAGTATTTCGCAGGAGTCGTCAATTTTAGCAATGGACTTCATGACGACAATGTGGGTTCTTTCTCGAGATGTTGAATCATCACTTGCGGCCCAAAGACGTTATTTTTGTTGCATGAATAATTTAAAATTTGGAATGACTCATACGTATTCAAACAAACTTATACCCGAGTGAGACTATATATAGTATAATTAAATAACAACATCACAACCAGTAATGCAAAGATTTTTTCTTAATCTAGATAGGATTTTTGTGAATAGGAAAAAATTTACAAAATTCTCACCATCGCTTAGATAAATCAAAATTGGATTCAATAGAGCAAAGCGAAAATGCGCAACACTCCACAATCGCAATGGTCGATTATCGTTAGAAGCAAACATTAAAGAGGATCAAGGAGCTTATTCATGGAATAGCCGGATAGCATTGCGCTGCAGCAGATTAAGGTGGTGTTTATTGGACCACGCCCTTAATCCCTTGAATCCAGTTTACGATTTGCTTGCTTTAGGCAACTAAATCATAGTAATGCCAGGAATATCCTCTCTCAATTCAGACTTTTCAGCACACAAGAACTTTGCAAAAATCTTCACCGGGCAATATATTACATGATGTAGAATACATGTATTGAATTTTCAAGTCAAATCATTCAAATTTTCACTTCCTGGGATTTTTAGACATGAGAAAATTTTGTTTTGAACATTATTATTTGGAAAAAATCTCAAGATGTTTAGCCATTAGTAATCTTTTGAGGAGCGTTTTTCTGGAGCATGAGAAAAATCATATTTTCCGCCGATTGCGCGGAAAATACGCACGTCGTCGCGCCACTACAGATCAAAACATTTTTGTACTTTCCGCGCTCTTAGGCGGAAAAGCGGTACACGCACCTAGCTGGCTATTAGGTGCTTTGCGGGCGGAGAAATATTTCCCCCTCACTTCACTTGTGTTACAATAGCGTGTCTTCGTACCGTAGTCGTTCAAACACGCATCCGTGCATAAAGTATTGTCAAAAAATATCATTTGTATGCAATTTCAAGTCAAAATGTACAAATGAAGAGGTTGAAAGAATAGCGCATTTATTGCGAACACATTATTTGATTCATTAATTGATTATTGCTGTATCGTTATCCTCGAATGCCAATATAGTCGCTATGTAAGGCTTTCCAGATTCTCCAAATTTGTTTCTGGGAAGTTATCGCCATTTTCCCAAAAAATTCAATGTACAAATAATATCACACTGCTCGTCAAAGGGTCCAGGTTCAGCGTGAGGGATCAGAGGGAATCCTGAAGAGCTCGCTGAAGAGTACTCCAGAAGATGGGCCTTGTACCATCCGTATGTGTATTATTCTGGACGAAAATTCAACATTATGAAATATAGTAAAACATTACGCGGATTCAAGTACTTCTAGACTTATCAGACATTTTCTTCCCGAATAAATGCCATAAAAATGTCATTGAAACTGCCTGGATACTGAATATCCAAGCCTCGCAATTGATTTCCATATATATATATATAAATTTTCAACAATTTTCAATCGAAACGTGTCGAGTAAGTTGTCGACTCATAGCACGCTAGCATGAAAGAATTTCCTTGTTGTAATACGGGGCACGGGTCTGTCGTGTGCCTACCAACCACTAAGATTTGAGTACCTTTTCCAAAAAGGGACCCACAAGGTGTGACAAATAACAGTAAATACGGGCCCTGACCTGGAAAGTACGATGAATGCTCTAATGAAGGTACATTCCCGCTGAGATAATTTGCTGTACCGTAAACACTTGCGCTGCGCATGGCTCCAGCTTCTTTTCAGGGAGCAATAAAACCTGCTTCATGCATAAATCTTACACCTGCACGATCAACGGTTCTTCCGGACCTTGAACTACGAGAGTCAGTTGCGAAAAAAAATAAAGCTAATAATAGATGAAAGTAAACTGAAAGTCTCAAGAATGCTTACTCTCATACTTAGGGATGGTAGAGGGCATCGAGGAATGTTTTCCTCTCGGCTTTCCATGTCAAACTACTAGAAACCACTCTATACAATGGAAAAATACATGACTCTGGATCACATTATGAACTTATAGTGTTTGGGATAAGACTCGACAGTGATCGGATTCAGGCCCTCTCGAGGTAATAGCAGAGCTCACTATTAGGGTACCCTAAAGGCATGCAGTGTTGCTATGCTGGCTGACTTGCGTATCTACTCTTCAATTCTCTCGATGTGAATATCATTCATGGGACAATTTACGAGAGTGATTGCATATTGATTTCAAAAGGTTGAAATATACATCCACGCTAGTATGCTATAGGATAGCAATTCCTTCGGATGTTCTTTTGTTTCGATTGTCCGATGAAATTTCTTGATTCGCTTAGTGCAATGACGCTGTGAGTTTGGCCGACGGGAAATACTCGTGATCTCTTCAGCGATTACGACTCCCAAGGTGCTCTTTCCGGTCGAGGTGGGTTTGGAACGCATAACACGCATTTTTATCGAACGTTACGACCCTTGAAATGGTGCGGATGAAAACCAATATCTTACCATCCCTGGAGATTTCGTTTTCTCTCGTCTCTTTCTCTCTCATTTTCTCCCCTTTCCTTTCCCACTTGATCTATATATAACTCCATTTCTCTCTATTTTGCAACCACCTTCGTTACTTTTGCGTTTGCTTTGGCGCTCAGAGTCTTCAGATTGAGATCACGACAAGAAAAGAAACCGTTTGATTGAAAATCTATATTAAAAAACACGTTTTTGCATGAGTACGTTTTCTCTATAACATTTTCCGATCCATTAAAAAAATGAAAGTTGAATGAATCTGACATTAAAATGAGAGATACTGGTACGCATGATTTTGAACAACTTTTTATCAGCTCAGAGCATGAGTTACATGGACGGGAACGAGGACAGGAACAGAAGGGATTATCCTACACCTGCGTTCACCGTTGCACTTGTAACATCAGAGATCCTGGGATATGCTTGCGAAACTTTTTATCCTCGCTAGGGCTATGAAGTGCAAATGTACATCGGGCTGTCCTCAGAATTAGCGAGTGCAGATTTAGTGAAAGAAATGAAATACTTGTAATTTCTTCTCATAGTCACTCCGAAACTCTGAGAAACTACGGGACTTTCTAAATTTTGTTGAAATATTCAAATTTGAACCCCTTGATAGCAACTCGTTCAGTATCTTAAATGCTCAACCAATTATCTGAAACGAGATCATACAGTTATTTGTAATTTTTACAATATTTAGCTGTCTGCAAAATTGCATAGAATCCGATTCGCATTTCGTGGGCCAGGTTTCCTGCTTCTTAGCGATTATATCGGCCCTCAACCGCGGCTCGGGCTGAAACTAATCGCTCAGAAGAGCACATCTTCATAACAAACTCGGTGCGAGATGTGCTATTTTGATGCTGTAGTGGATATAATAGTCACTACTTTTGGATGAACATCATCATCTGAGTCGGTGAGGTTTCGAGTGGAAATGATCTTCTTTACTCTCGAAGAGCGTCTATTACTTCTTACTACCAGGCAGTGAAAGTATAGGTCACTACCGCTACGAAGAATCAGGGAAATATTATACTTCGATGCAAAGACACAAAACAGGTTTTTTGATATTTTATGCGTAAAAGTTGACTTCGCGCACGGTTTGGCAACTTTCACTCACAGATTGACAAAAAATATAGTTCCATACAAGGGTGTAATAGTATTTTTCGATACGAGTGCGGAGTCATTGGTTTCGGCACTCCGAGTGATTGTTTTAGGCCCGAGCCGAAGGCGAACGACTAAATTATCACGAGGAAGCGGAGATCGCTCCGCGCTAGTATCGAATTCTTTTTTTTTTATGTACTGTGCGGAAAAGAAAGTCAATGGCCCGTGCATAAAGTCAACTTTTACGCACAGTATATGAAAAAAAAGAATTCGATACTAGCGCGGAGCGAAGCGATTTCCGCTTCCTCGTGATAATTTAGTCCTTCGCCTTCGGCTCGGGCCTAAAACAATCACTCGGAGTGCCGAAACCAATGACTCCGCACTCGTATCGAAAAGTACTATTTTGCATCCTCATGATGATTCCTACCCTCGCGTGCGGCTCGGACCGGAAACCCATCACTTGGGTGCGAAAAAAGTTTTATGCCCTTGTATCGAAATGTACTATTGCTCTCGTGGGTGGAACTATATTGTTTGAAAAGTGAGTGGAAGTTGACAACCCGTGTGCAATCGCAACTTTCACACAATAAAAAAAGCTTATTTTACTTTCAAATGGTCAGAATAGTCTGGCCCAAGACAATGATGTACTAGTTCACACCCCGAGCCAAAAGAAAATTCTTTCCACCCGAACCTAAGGCGAGGCACAAAATCATCGCTCGAATGCATAAGTCTCATCCACCAGGCTGTAGAGTGCCATTGTTCCTCACATCCAAGATATGTCTATAATCAAGCCCATTGCAGAATGAACCATCGCTTACTACTTGCGGCTACCCAGAGCAACGCGGTTGCCACGTTAATCTCCGCAGCTGCGAAATATCTCGATACGAACTCCACTATTGTCACGTTAGAATGGCAGAGTAGAGGGCGATCGCAGGGCACGGGGGCTCACGGGGTAGACGGTGGCGCTAGGTCAACGTTTGCGAAGCTCGCTCGGTCGCGCAACTCCAGGGCCGCTCCGCGACGTAGAAGCCTGGGTGTTCGCAAAATGAAGGAGCCGAGACGGAGACGGAGACGAGGCGAGGCGGAGGCGGGAGCAAAAAAGATAGCCCGGCGCCGCGCTTCGCTCTCGGCTATACATACGCTCACGTACACCCCCTCGGAGGCTATATAGCTCCGGAGGCGGCGGCGGCGGCCGTTTGGACGGGGCTAATGGCAGTCTTGGAATTGCGTTATCAATCTGCGAGCGCCCCGCGCCGCGCCCCCGGCCCGTCTCTCCGACTTCATTCGCCGTGGCCGGGAAGCAGCCCCGGGCGAGGAAAGCCCCCGTCAAGCGGGACGCGCGCCCCGGCCCCCGCCCACCCTCTCTCTCTCTCGCTCTTTTCCTCCGGAGCGCAATTTTTCCACCCCCTCGCTACCCTCTCGAGCGTCGCCGTAGTCCGGGTCGCGCGCCTCGCTCGTTACTGCATTCTACATGCGCGCAGAAATGTACCTGGGCTGGGTACTCTCTTTTCGCGACGCACGACGCTCCGGGTCAAGATTCGCGAAGTAGCTCGAACGAATGTATGGGGTGAGCCGCCGAGCGTGTGCGCCGGGCCGCTCTCATCCCCTCGACGTAATGGAGTCGAGAGGGTCGGGTGGGGCACTGGACGAGGAACGAGCAACTTTCTATACTTCGCCGCCGCTCCATTATCGCGCCGCTAGCGTTATTAGCTGCACTCCCGACGATTGCCAGAGCCGATAAAATCAATTTCCACCCGCGGCGAGGAATGCGCTCGACTATGCCCCCGTGTATTTGCCGATATTGCCGCACTATCGGGCAAAACTCGGCGCGCCCCGCTCAGAGTTCAAAAGTCGAGTCAAAAGTACTTGATCGAGATATTAACGGGCCAGCTCGACCGATAGAACGCCATCGCACGGACGGAAAAAGTTACCATCATTGCAGATCGAGTTCCAAACAAACACCGAACTCTCAATGGTCCAACCTGATATTTAGTAAAGAGCCATTCTAGCTCATAGGATCGATGTAAGATTCCTCGCGCGTTACTGTTTGGTTCCAATAGTGAATACTTTTCTGATTCATACAGCCGATAGGATCCATTTTGTCATTCACCTAATGCTTTTAATTTTGTGACTAAAAGAGTCACTCAAGTGTACCAAAAACTTATCTTCACGTAAACAAATTGATTTTAAACACAGATCTTATGTTGAATATCACCTGTAAAAGGGTGGCTTTATTCGTCATAAGGATTCTATAATAAACTTTGGTTTATTCAAAATTTTCCATAGAGCAAGTTTTAACGAATCCTGTTGAGAAGCTGCTATAAAAAAGAGTCAACGAGTATACATAGATATCAAAATTACCCACTGATGAAGTGTCAGAGTAGCTATGGCATTGAAAAAAATTGTGCGTCCGGCGAACGCGCAACGGATGATAGACGATGGATGACGGAGTCATCTAATCTTTTTCACGGCCCATTTCCAAAACCGTATTCGACTTTGACGTGGAAGTAGCCAAATTTGGTATCTGCGTTAGGATTATTATAGAATTATCTCAAACAAGAAAGGGAGTCGGTGTCTTCTTTCTGAATCACAAAGTGGTGTTGCGAGCTAGATCTGATTTCTATGGTTGTAATTCTAGTCCGTACATAGAGCTGTTTCTTGCTTCGTTAAGGCCGAATAGAGTAATTTTGAAGCAAATAATTTTTACCGACACTCTTAATATCCATGATTGTCTGAAACTGAAGAGTGAATACTAAAACCAGTACTAAAATCAGTGGTTATGGAATGAACTGTCCACTGGCCTCCTCTATCTGTAATACACCACAAAAA
>JAPYYZ010017127.1:0-10458 GCA_030522705.1 Eretmocerus eremicus | reverse complement strand
GTCCAATTTCAAAACGCCAAAGAATCTGTTCTCTTCCATGATGTTTGTGGAATCCTATAGAGTATTGGCAAGCAAAAACAATTCTGATGCAATCTACAAAATGTTCACGACTCAAATATATGGCTCAAATAGATTAGCAAAGTGCTCTCTCAGAGCATTATCGAATATCTGTGACTCATTTCCTTTCAGATATAAGCATTGAAAACGTTATCATCTACACATCCTTTAATTCTAATTAATTTTATTTTTTGTATTTTTCGTAACAAACTATACATCGAAAAAATATATATTCATAGACTCAATCAATAGCAATCAAAATACGACGAGTCTTCGTTAACACTGGAATATATGACTTGAAAGATAACAATGTAGATTGATAATCTTAAGATACACTTTACTCGTACTCGAGAATCTTGAATCCATCTTGCAGAATAGGAAGAATTATTGGAATTGCGGGATTCGAGAAACGCATGAGAAGCTCACCGAAGTTCAGCTCATCCAAAAGAATTCGAGCTTGATTACTGAGTTTTCGACAGCCTGAGCGTCATTCTCATCTCTGAATGAGAAACAATTTAACTGCTCTTTCATCTCACCTTGTGACTGAGTACTAGTTTGAGACTCTTCATCAATTTCTTGGAGATTGATTTGCACCACGTCCTGATGTTGTGCATTCAAAAATCCTGATGGTTCATCATCGGCTCCTGACAGGAAGAAAGGGCGGTTTCAAATAGTGTTGTAAATTGCCAAATAATTCGAATACTTTCATAAATTATGTTGGCTCACAATCAGTAAGATTCGGTATCCATGATGGCTTTTACGTGTAATTTCAGTTGAAATTCAATTTGAATCATCAATCTCATTATTTTTTATCGTAAAGAAGCATAGCGTGACTGCGCATCGACATCTGAGAGGGGATATCCGAGATATGAAGTACGCGATTCATAAATGAGTACTTAAAATTTCTAATTGGCTTGGAATGTACGGAATGTTTTGCAAGAGTGTGCAGATATTTTGTACAATAAGTAATCATTAATCGTCGCAATTATTGCCACGAAAAAGCCAAAGATTGTCCCGAAATATTACTTGACCAGATGACGTACCTCCCTCACTATCATTTCTCAAATATTCTTCTCCATCAGTAGAATCACCCCCGTCATAGTCATCTTCACTCTCCGAATCGATCACATCTACAGCAGAGTCCAACTTGGCGCATTTCCATACGAACTGATTTGGCGTTAATTCGTTCTTCTGAAATTCTTCCAAGTACTTTTCGATCTGCCGTTGTTTATCTAACTGTGGTTTTTTCGTTGGATTCGTGGGACGTTGGCCATCTCTTAGAGTTTCAACGTGCATCCAAGTTTCCTGAGTGCGATCTATGATTTTTCCTAGATGAAGAATTGTACGGTTTCATCAAGGAAATGGGTTTTTTAAATTAGTATTCTTGTGATTAGAGGGGATTGAGATGGACTCAATAAAATACATGCAACTATGAATTGTGCTCAGTGAACTCTTCCTGTAGATGGATGTGCAAAGTTGTTTCTCTCTGATTCATCAGAAAATTTTCCGAAAATGTCCATCCATTAAATTCGTAGCAGAATATGTAACAATATTTTGAAAGTGAGGAAAATGGTTCTGGACACTTTGAACCTGATTGATCTGTTTTTCATTTAAATCAGCCTATTTTCAATCGCAAATTAGAGAGAAAATGTTGCGAATCATCTTGGAGCTACCATGCTAATCAGAATATAATTGAAATTGAAACGAATTCCAAAGTGTTCAACTTAGAGAATAGTCATTTTGTCTTCAATACGCGCAAACCCTGAGCAAAAATATGGCTTGGTAAAATTTATATAGTGAATCCATCTTCACGAACATTCTTGTGGAAGCAAGCAAAATGTAGCCTTTAACCAACGATTCAACAGAAACGCTCGAAACTTGAGAATGAAAATCAATATTTTTGCTTCGTAAAGTTGTAATAGTTATGGAGGTGTGGGCTACGCATGCATTTACAACGATCAATAGGCAAACCCACAAATTGCAGTCCATTGATTCCACGTCACCAAATAATCTAGTCTTCAATTGATCAAGAACTTCCCCAGGTTTACAACTATACTTGAAGTACGGCAGTATTTACAGCGAATAACTGGATATCAAAATTAAATGTGCATGAGGTCCTCCATGGACTTGTGGGAGATTCATGCATGGTTCAACATCAAGAACAGTTTTTTGATCTAATTTTCAATCGAGTGAATCGACTTGATCCGAAATGTGCGCTGAAGCAAAAATTTTGATTGGTATTGAACTCTCTTTACTCTGGTAGGCCCAGGCGCCATCAAGCTACGATTCAGTATGGAGATGCGTTGAAGGATTCCGATAGGTTTTTGACTGAAACAACGAACTCGGAAAAGATAGCTCTTATGACATGGACGCGAAGTCAAGATACCAGAGGATGGGAGTGTACCTGCTGACTACTCGGCTCCGATTCTCGAAAAGATATTGAAAATAAATTAAAGTAAACGAGTGCTCTCAGAGTATGAATATACTCACTGACGAGTTTTTTCGCAGGTGGAGTCTTTCCGATACTTTCAGTCATCCTGGCATGGTATGTCTCCATGACATTATTTGTCGTGTCAGAACTCCCAAAAACACTGAATCCATCAGGTTTCACCTTGCCCATCCATTCATCATCAAAATAGGTAACGAAACCATCGAAGTATTTGCCGTACAATCGCTTGCAATCCGCAACGATGTACTTATATGCTTCAGGAATCAGCTCAGGTGGCAGTCGTGCGAGTGCCATGAAGCGTTTCAAGACTACGTGTTTCTCACCATTACTTTTTCTATTCTTCTTTATGGCTGCTTTCTTTTTTAAGGCTTGTCTAAATAGTGCCTGGAAAAATAAACAGTCGTATGTCGGTATAGGCGCTTAATACTCTCATTCAATTGGCTTTACAGGGCAGACGGAAATTTCGAACCTTGCAAGGGATTATAGGCAAGAAAACTAGTATATTCCCGTCCTGTGCGCGTACGCCCATTTTGGGCCCTATAGAACGGTTTATTTTCCGAGCGAAGTGAGGAAAATAAGTTCTCAGGGCTCGAAATGGCCGTGCGAGCACTCGGCAGATATAATTTTTCATCACAAGATACCCAAAATTGCGTTTGAACCAGACAATTTTTGGTTACAGTGATGAAAATGTGTTTCCTACTGAGGGCGCAAAACGTTAATTTTGCTCCGAGGGCACATCAGAAAATTGACGTTTTTGCACGCTGGAATGGGAGGATGGTATTTGCGCTTCGCTTGCGTAGGTAGTATTGGCACGGGGATCTTATAGCCCTCGCTCAATTCGGCCTACAATCAACTCCTTGTACCAAGATCACCTACACATGCTCCAGTACGAGATAATGTAGGTGTATCCGTTAAGGCCTATGAACCCAGTAAGGCTCACTCCTAGGATCTCAGAGAGGCGCGCGCCCAGACCTCGCCACGCGATTTTTTTCTTGTGTGTGTTGTTGAAATGAGATGCACAAACTCTACTTGGACCGATAAAAGAAACTTCTTGCGTTTGCTAATTAGCTTCGAGTAAATTTGTACATCGTTTCGCAAAAAACGACCTAATTTTGCAAGGTCTGAAAATCTCACCTAAAAGAATTGACTCGACCAATCTTAACGTAACGTAGCTCGTTTCCTTTGTCTTCCTTTCATCTTTGATATGCGTTTCTCAGAATTGCAAAATTTGATCCGGACCCGATTATTTTTATTCAAATTACCGGGGGAAGTCTATTGTACCCATTGAGGACTAGCCCTAGTTTTCTCGCGTTAGTTTTCTTTTAACAAAATTCAGTATTTTAGCATAAATTTTAGATGGGTCAGCCTCAATGAGTACATGTTCATTTGGGCGCGTTAGAAGTTTTTCTTTCGTAGATCTGGGATAGCTTGACTATACTTGGTCAAGATTGACCGTACTTCAACTCATTTTAAAGCTCTTGAGAGGGGCTTCATAATTAAGTAAGGCACGTTGAAAAATATTGGAGTGGTCAGAATTAGAGCAGCCACAAGCTAAGGTGAGCCTTAATGGGTTCACCTACCTCATACTATTTTTTCAAATTTATGGAATAAAGTGAATGAATGAATCGTATCAATCAGATTTGATAGCATTACTTGGCAGAAATGAAACCAGCATCCTAGCAGCCTTATCCCTTGGAAAATTTCTTTCAATGACTTTCTTAAACCCTTTTCATAATCCGTCATGGCAAATTTCGGCCGCAAGTCTGGGAAAAGTTCGAGGATCCCTCTCAAAACCACATTGTAATCCTCTGTTTTCCGCCCAGTCATGATAACATAGAACACTGGCAATGCCTGCAAAATATATTTACGTCAACGGGAATCTCCATCAGAGAGAATCTACATTAGTATCTAAAAAAGGTTGTGTGCTCTCGAGGCTGCAAAATATTTGCGTGCTTCAACACGTTCACTTCAACAAGATCCACTAGTAAGTCTTTCTTTAAATAGACTTTTACTCTGCAGGAGAAGATGCAGACTCGTTTAATAACTTGCAAAGCAATTCCCTTCGTAATGCGTGATAATGGAGATGATGATGGGAGCTAAGTTTGACATCAAGATAATTCACACTAATTCACACTAACTTCCTATTGATATCTAAACAGTGGATTACTCACCTATGTCAGATATTTTTTTTTTTGCAATATTTGGTTGGTCGCTTGTAATTTTACTAGAATATAGAGAGCTACTTCATTTAGACGGCTGAGAGTTTGAGGAGGCTTGCTCGCCACTAACAAGGAAAGGTTGTCATCTTTGGGTAAAGGATTTGGTTGAATCTCTGAAAATCGTCTCCTTCAGGTGCCAAAAGACGATATCTGAAACCGCGTTCGCCAATGCTTAAGCGTTAAAGAGCTATAGATGCTCCAGCTGATTGCCTTAGCGTTATCGATATATCTATATGTACGAAAAATGGTATGTATAGTAGGGCGGCACTCATTCCCCAAATTTGCCTAGGACTTACGGGCGCCACCTAGACCGTTTTGGGGTGTCGAAAAGTAGAGAAATTTTTTTTTTCCGGATACTTCCGAGGCTTTTAGATAGTGCCACCACGAGCCGACATTTCCCATTTGAATTAACATGGGATTTTTTTGAATTTTCCATTCTTAATATGACAGCAACTTTCAGAGACCCGTCAGGAGCCGAATCAACTTCTATAATATCATTTATGTCGTGAAATTACACGCTGATTCTGAATCCAGTCTCAGATTGACGATGGAATGCATATTAAGTACACTCAATTGCAATTTTCAATTATCTCGAATACTTGCAGAGATTGCTAATTATCTCATTTGCGCAATCAATAGCTGATGAAATTTCCTTCTGAATGACCCCGTGCAGAAGTCAATTTGGTGCATTTACGTAAAAGATAGAGCTGTTCCACGGAATAGAAAGAAACTTGCCAGGTTTGAAATGTTGGATGGCGGTTTGAAGTATCTTGTACTGAGTCAAGCATTTGATCTTCAAATCTGGCGAGTTTCTTCTCATTCCGTAGGATAGATATATTTCCGACGTTAATGCACCAAATCGACTTGTGAAAGGGTCTTTGAAAAGAAAATCTCATCAGCTATCGATTGCGTTATGTTACCAGACCCATAAGTTATGCGCAAGTGAAGTAATCAGCAATTACTGCAAGTACTCGGTGATTCAAATGGGAAAAGGTCGGCTCGTGGCGGCACTATCTAGAGGTCTCGGAAAAATCTGGAAAAAATTTTTCCCTCATTTTTTTTATACCCGGAAATGATCTAGGAGGCGCGTCTGTGCTCGCTTTAAGCATTGGCAAACGCGGCTTCAGATATTGTATTTTGGCACTGCAAGGAGACAATTCCCAAAGTTTGAGCCAAATTCGTGACCCAAAAATGACAACCCCTCCTTGTAAATTTATTGAAAAAAAAAAAAGCTAGTCTCAAAAGGCGTGGATATCATGGTCCAAAGCGCAGATGAGAAGAAATCGAAAAAGGTGACTTCTTTCACTCACAAGGAGCAAAGCGGAGAGTCACGTAGAGTTGGAAAAACGCAGTTTCTCTAATCTCCATGGCACTCACAGGGATCAATCTCTGAGGATTCGAGACAATTTTTTACTTCATGTGGCAGTATGACTGGAGACGAGAAGAGAGTTCTCAGAGGTTTTGTCTTGATCTCTATGAGTGAAGCAAAGATTGAAAAACCAGTTTCTATCCACCTCCTGCCACTCTTTTTTCTGGTCGGTAGCTCTCATAGATATCTGATGAATAAATGTCAAATAGTTATTTCGACCACTTTGAGTGGATTGTGTATTCTCTCTCGGCAATGAACGTGTTGATGCTGCCGAACCCGTCATTGTTCAGTCTCGAAGAATTGATTTCAGGGAAGAAACCTTCGAAAAATAACTGAGAACAAAATCATTCACTGGTGTAGGAGATCATGTAAAATGAGTTCAATCACGATATTATGAGTGAATACGATGAAAAGTTCGAACCATTCCATACGCTGCAAACATGATTGTGAGTAGCTGACGCACACCCTTGATTTTAGGAAGGATGGCAAAAGTGGCATCAATAAACCATTTTGTCGAATCTCTCAGAGTCAAAGCAAGATCAGCATCATATAAAATAACGTGCTGACGTCCGTTGACCTCGACAACTTTGAACGAAAGCTTTGATTGCTTTGTCCCGATCGATGCTGCTACCAAATAGTCCATTTGGTGTTTCCTCTCCTCCAAGTATTTCACGAAATCCCTCATGTCCGTAATGGTCATATCCTTCTCCTCGTTGTGGAATTTTTTCTTCCATTCCCTCATTTTGTGTGCGTACGATTCATTATATGGAAGTTTGACGCCTGCCGCAGGAAATCTAAAGAGAGTGTTACGAGAATATTAAGATCTAAAATTTCGAAATTCAAAGATGGATGGATCGCTTATGACTGAGTCAGTGGCCCCTCGCTTGCATTCTGTGGTTAAGAATGCATCCAAGTGAATTTTTGTATGAGCTTCGAACATATTCACGCACCGTTTGATATCGAGTAGGTACACAGTACGTTGGAAAGATGCAACTTGGGTCTGGCAGAGGTGATCAGATTGAAAAAAGGTCAATATCGTGTGGAATCCGAATCCTGATAATCCAATCATTACACGACAGATAATTTGAAATTGAATTTGAATTAGATCACCGAGTCTATGACAAGTTACGAGCTGCTGATGAATGAGATCCGATCAAATCTCATATCCAAGATGCATACTCCTCCATTGCAAATTCTTCAAAGATTGATTGTTTGAATTTTTGCACTGTCAAAAGTTGGCTAACCAGGATCGATATAAATAATCAGTAGATTGTATAGCAAATGTGCATTCGATTGATTCATCTTGATTGATGCGAATAGACGAAACGGACAGCCGCGAGATCTTTAATGAAATCAACAATCGTACTCTGAAAAGACGATCTTACAAGCATATTTCGAGATCGCAATCATTTGAAATTAGTCCAATTTAGATTGGATGATGATTTATAAGTTACTTTTGGCAAGCGAGCTGATGTAAACGTTTCGGTTTGATGTCCCGATCTTTTTTCAGCAAGTCTTTGATGAAATCTTCGAATTGCTTGCATTCTTCTGCAGTTGCCTCGTAAACACAGGTGTGATGGGTTGACTCTGTTTCCCACTTTCCGTGGCTTAGAATAGCCTTCGTTCCACAAATTTCACCTGTAGGCCTTTTTCCCTTACACGACATGTATCTGTTCCGTAGGTGAAATTGCAATTTATGATCGCATAACTTGCAGCAGATTCGTTAATGGGGCTACTTTGTGAGGAATTCCGGATGTTCTCAATCATTTTCCCGTCATTTGCATCAACAAAAGTCATCGAGCTATCCGTTACTAATGGATAAACAAGACTCCACTGTCTCAGCTTGTAACACTTGAATTCTGTAAATTTAAGATCAAAGAGAAGAAGAAGTCTACGAGCGCGTACTGCAAAAGTAACAGGTGTATTAGTGGCCTTACGCGTCCACTTCAAAATGTGATCTGATTGTCCGAGTCGATCGAATCGCAAATCTCCACATCGCGGTTCGTACATGAATGGGTAATCGATAGTAAACTTGTATCACGGACCATCAGAACAATATACTGAAATCCACAAAACAGTCGTCGAAATCAATTCAAAATTTGAATCGACCGAGTAGTCTTTCAAGATACAATCGTCAAAATGCTCTCCATTTTTCAGACGGATGCAAAGAAGCCTCATTCCATACATTAATTCACCAATGCAATTAATATACTCACAGCCTTTGCGGATCGGACTTGCTTCTCGCATAACACTTAAACGGGCGATTGTCATTGAAATATTGGATTGGTTTCCTGCCACCTCTCCTGGTCTTCTTCCTAAGAGGCTCTCCTCCTTCTAGGTTAACCTGAGGAGGCTCTTGACTACTATCCTCCATCAGGTTCTCTGGCACAGGAGCATGCTCGGATTGACGAGGAGGAGGCTGCGGATTCTCTTCCAAAGCTCCACTTTCTACTCCACTCATTTTAAAATCTCGTATTAATTGATGATTCTCAATGATCCTCGACACGCTCGTAACGACGCTTTATTGGAAGGTTAATACTCGTAAAAACAACTGATAGATAGGATACAGCGGGGAGGGGGCCATCCATTCCTTCCGTGAAATGACACCCTGAGATTCTGACCATACCTCCCTGTTAAAAAATCTGTGATAGTCTCGCCTCTCTCCTCCCAACACACCAAAATACCCCACTAATATTGCGTTAAATAGAAAATTGACTTGAAACTACACATTGACTGTAAATAAAATCAGTTTTGTGGGTTCCAAGTAGCTCGACAAGGACCGTAAACCGGGGTGAATTGGGCCACTTTTACACTTCTGATCAAGTTTTCATATCGATTTTTGGGCCAAACTATAACGTATGCGTACTCATTTTGCGCGTCGTGATTTCCACTACAAGACTATGGAGTTACAATTAATTTTTTTAAATCTAAATTCTCCAAAAGTAGGAAAAATAGGGTGGCCCGATTCACCCCGACGTCCGGGGTGAATCGGGCCACCTTTGGTGAGCACCGGGACATAGTACACCAAAGTGACTTCTTCGCTTATTTCGCTGTGTCGGCATCATCCGGATTGACTCTGGACATCTTAATAATACTGAACAAGAGTTTCAAAAACGTCTTATGACATGAAGCAGAAAAATATTCACGAAACTCTGAGAGAGCCCAGAAATGTGTGCCAGAGTAGCCTAAATCACCCCGAACGCCGGGGTGAATCGGGCCACCTTCGGTGAGCACCGAAACTTTGCAGGTCATATTCATCCATTTTGCACTCATATCGCTTGTTTTGGTGTATCGACATCATGTGTAAGTTCCAAAAACGTCTCATGTCGTACAGCAAAAAAATTCCCACAAAACTTCTGTCCGAACCCAGGAATGAACGTGTGGCCCGATTCACCCCGGGCAAGCTCTAATTTTACGATTTTCGGTTCAAATGGTTGATATATTTAACCGTTGCATTAAAACTCGACCGGCAATGGTCCAAAACGTAGCAGAGACCATTACCAATCTATAAAAAATCATTTGGATGATGGAGGAAGTTTTTGTGGATTATGCAAGCAAAAGTTTGCGTTATTTGAATTTTTCTCGAAATTTGTTACTCCCTTAGAACAAAAAAATGAAAATGTAAAACTAGTTTCACGATCATTCAAGTCATATATTTTGAGAGTTGAGATTCTGAGCTCTAAAATGACACCCTGCAGCTTTTTGTAGGGGGTGTGAGATTGGAACTACGCCTTGTACAATCATTTTCCGGAGAAGTGGCCCGATTCACCCCGGTTTACGGTACTCTCGTTTACGGTTACGGTTTCGACACTCTAATCATCGATCACATGACTTTTGTCCACATTGCTATTTTTCAATGTAATTCCGATCTATTTCAAAGCTCATTGTCAATTCTAAATCAACTGCTTGTTCATAAAAAGCTGATTATTTCGCTTAGCCGCGAGAGAATGTGCTCAAATCTGACCCCCAATGATACTCAAGGATGGCCCAGAATATTGCGCTCCAATCATTATTCCACCGATGACGCAGGAACGATTTTAAAACCATTTTATGGTACCCAAAATGAATTTTCTTGGCCATGGGCAGGCAGGTCAATTTCAGCATGATGATGTAGGAAAAATAAAATTAATTAGAATTAAAGGATGTGTAGACGATAACGTTTTCAATGCTTATATCTGAAAGGAAATGAGTCATAGATATTCGATAATGCTCTGAGAGAGCACTTTGCTAATCTATTTGAGCCATATATTTGAGTCGTGAACATCTTGTAGATTGCATCAGAATTGTTTTTGCTTGCCAATACTCTATAGGATTCCACAAACATCATGGAAGAGAACAGATTCTTTGGCGTTTTGAAATTGGAC
>JAPYYZ010017083.1:0-11404 GCA_030522705.1 Eretmocerus eremicus | reverse complement strand
TTGAATTATTTTTAACTTGTCGGTAGCTTGAGTTTATGTGACCAAGTCAAGCTTAAAACAAGCTCTAGACAAGTTAAACAGAATATAAAAAAAATATAAGCGATTTTCACCTGGGCGGGTTCGTTCATTGCTCTTTCATCTACGATGAAGCTCAAAGAGTGAGTAAAGCAAGTATGTTTAACCCCCGAGTCATTGAAACATGAGGTGAATAAATTTCTTGAGAGCTGTAGGATTGATTGATAGCATCATTTCATTAATTTATATTAAGGTACATGTACCCATTTAGCCCCTCATATTTATTAAGGCGCGTCTCTAGGATCTCAGATCTGAGTGCTATTGAGTCACGCTGCACATTCTTTTCATGTGTGTTTTGTTAAAATATTATGCACACAGTCATTTGAACCGATGAAAACGACTCCATGCATTTGCTAGCTAGCTTTGAATCAATTTTTCAATTTTTTGCAAGAAGCGGTTGTATTTTTCTCACTATCGGTCATTTGGAGTCATGCCAAAAGGTTTGGCTAGGCCAAATTCAATGTTCCTTGAATCAGTTTTTTTGGTCTCCTTTCAGCCTTGAAATGATTTTTCCAGAATGGCAAAATTCGATCTGGGGCCCATTCTACAAGTATTTACCAAAAAAAGTCGAGTGTAACCATTAAGGCCTAGTCCTGGTTTTCTTACATCAGTCTGAGAATATGTGAATCGGACTCAAACCACCTTAAAGAGTGTAAAAAAAGGTGCAAAACGAGCTAAGGTACGCTGAATTTGCACGCCTGGGAGCCGAGTAATAGCGATTTTACGAGCAAATTACTTCTCACAGACTTTGAGCATGAATTTTAGGTGGTTATCGCTAATGGGGACACGCCTTAATTTTGGACTTGTCGAAAAAATTTCTTTCGTAGCTCTGGAATAGCTTGGTTCTACTTGGTCAAAATAGAATAGCCTCAACTCAGTTTAAACCTCTTGGAACAAGCTTTAAAATGAGTTGAGATGCGGTGAAAAATATTGAAGTGGGTGAGAGTTAGAGCTGCCACAATCTCTAGGTGGTTTAGGCGGTATTTTTTCTAACAATAGAAATCGCTAAAATTTTGCATACTGGAAGGTTTTATGGATTCGAAAAACGTATCAAAATTTCAGGAGGGTCTTGAACCTAGATTCCGAGATATTAACCCTCCAAGTTTTGACGATTTACACGGGAAACATACAGATTTCAGTCTTCGCCTTGTATATCACAAAAACAGAATAATAAAAAAATCTGAAAAAATTCGGACTGATAGGTCATTATGAGAGGAGAATCCCTGTAAAATTGCGCGGAGATCACCAACTTGATGGTTTCGGAGATAGCATTCATAAGTTTCATCAAGATTGGTGGTTTCATTCAAGAGGTATTTAATTTCTAAAATACTTTTTGGCGTCTGGCTCTCTTACGTTCAGCTATCTGTCTCTCTCTTACCGCGTGAATCACCTTAAGTGGGTCTTAAAGGTTACATCTACCTTAGTATTGATGTACCTGTTGAATCTATTTCAATCGATTTTGAAGTGGAGATGTGATTCTTGGAAAGTCAATTCATGAAAGAATCAGATTGGTAGGGTTAGTTGTGGTCTGACTATTCGTTTACTTGGATAGCAGAGTCCTGACCCTATACATTGCATGCCCACCGACGCTGTTGACTTTTCAAGCTCTTCATGAACTTTTGACAATCCATACTTTAGATATTTTGGAACATCGTGTAGGAATTTTATCGGGAGACAATGTTGGTACTCCGCGTCGTCTCAATATCGTATTTTTACTAACATGTTACATTATTTCATGAGAAGAACATCATAATATTAGGGATAGTTATGAACTCGCATCTGAAAACTTTCTACGTAAAGCGCTCTTATGCGTGAAGAGTCGTAAGGGCTCACCTCGATTCATATCGTCTGTGGAACTTCGACAATATTCATCTCAATACAGATTCTTACCCCAAAATAAATTATAAAAAGCCAAAATTTTGCAAGAGTTTCCAAAAAACATACATCATGAACCAAACTGTCTTGATACTGATGCATAATTGATGTAACTCTTGTCTGCAAACTCTTCACGAAATTTCTCTAACAATGAAATAAAGATTCAAAATTTTCCAAATTCATTATGCTAATTTTGTTTTGATACGAAGATGTATGAAGCAGAGTAAGGAGGTCGAGCAATTAGATATACGATCGTTAAGTTCGAAGCCATTTTACATCCATCGATCAAAATTCGGTAGTTCGATCGTCATACCGAAGGTGATTGAGATTGATCGAGGAAAGGGTAAAGGAAAGCTCTCCAGAGTACAAAACGATGACCGGGGGCATCGAGATAACGGTTCAACGATCGCTAATTGCGGTAACAATTAACTCGAGACGTGCGATACGTGAGTGGTAACAAGGAAGCAGATTCGTTCGTGTGAACGCGCCTCGGAGATTTCGGGCTGCAGCAGCCAGCAGCAGCAGCTGTCATTGACGGCGTCACCGGTTTCAGGTCGCCGACCCATTGGTGTTGGTCAGCGATGCGCGAACGGCGTTACTCTCAAAACTCTTTTACTCTCAATCGATCGACGACAAGCAATCGACTCGTGCAATATCGTAAGAACTCATTCAATCGCTTTGGATACGCGCATGATGAACGAGTGTCACAGGAGACACGTTGTTACTCGCGGTCCTTCACCCGAGCGCATTATTGTGTGCTCGAAAGCGCACGCCTGCACGCATTTGTGAAGCGATGCTCGATATCTGGGTCCACGAACTTTGAGACAGAGTCTCACGCCCGCAGATTTGCAGTCCCCTCTCCGCGATCCGCCAGTCCTTCATTTTACTTGTAAAATGTTACGACGCGCGACGACGCTCCCGCGATATCGGGAGTAATGATAAACACACGTCAATCATTATTTTCCATTCGTTAATTTTTAAGGAAAATTATTCATTATTTCTTCGAGTACTCCGTCAGAGACGCATTGTGTCTACCAATCAATATCAGTCTATTGAATCTATCTCGGTTTTATGGAAGAATTTTTTCGCTTTGATGCCAAGGATTTTTTAACTGTCACGTGATCAAAAAATTTATTGATAATTTACTTTTTGATGTTAGCGCATCTAGGGAAAGATGCAAATAGTAGTCAATCACAGTAATTTATCACTTGTTATCGGAAGACTGATAGCAGACCAATACAAAAGTAAATATCTACAAAATCACGTTCAGTCAAATAATGTTAATTGTTGTGTACTTTTTCTGTATACTTACGCTGCTCTTCTTTCAGCCTGAGTTGAAAAGCGTTGTCTTTCCAAGAATTTGAATGACAATATTTGACCCATATATCAACGTGCCTGTCTAACATTAATTATTGCCACCTTGAAATCCGAGTAAGACTCGGCGAAACCGATGAATTTTCCAACTGAACCATGAAAAAGGCCCTCGCATGACTGTGATTGGATGTGTGGTTATGATTCTGATTCAAAAGTTTTCATGGGTGGAGGAAGAAATCGAAAGAAACACTCTCCGAAAATGCACTTGTCTATGACGATAGCGACCATCGATAGTTGATCGATCATTTCGAATGATTCAGTGTGTCGATCATTTGAGAACTCTTTTGTGAATATGATTTCGTTACTGAATATGCCTAATGAGAAGAGACTCTCCCAGGATTATTGATTGCAATCATGTTGGGAGGACCACGAATCAGAGCTGGTGTAAATGTTTGCACTAGACCGGTGCTGACATTGATTTGAGTTGCAATTCATCTATTCTCTAAGTCATTGATATCAGAGAAGACTCATACCTCCAAAAAATTTTGCAGCAGGGACATCGCAAACTTGTCTATTATTTGACCATGAACAATCGTAATCTGCTCTTATTGAGAAACGATGAATTTTGACGTCCGAGATAATTTCGTACGTTCTAGTTTGTGTCGAGCTTGACCTCGGCTCTGTCAACGAGACAATGAGTGTGTGCTTTGGTCATGAGAAATGGTTAGAAGACGAAACTCGGGCAGGCGGCTAGCTCACGAGTTTATCCAAACATTGAGGCTGCGGTTTTCGGGGCGGGCTCGACCCGATTTCTAACGGCCAATTCCGGTCTGGGAGAATGAGTGCTGAGGCCGACTGGTCGCGCAACGAGTGCCGAAAGGAATAACGGGGTTCTGTCCAAAAAAGAGC
Source organism: Eretmocerus eremicus (assembly GCA_030522705.1). Taxonomy (NCBI): domain Eukaryota; kingdom Metazoa; phylum Arthropoda; class Insecta; order Hymenoptera; family Aphelinidae; genus Eretmocerus; species Eretmocerus eremicus. The sequence continues at coordinate 7,231 of JAPYYZ010017083.1, read as the reverse complement.
CGCTGGCCCCCACCGTTACCGGCCGTTAGAAGCTGCGAAACCAGTCGATAAAATGAGAGAAAAAGAGCGGAAGCAAGGAGAACCGGGGATAAGTATCATCGCGAATTATACCAGATACTGGCCGAGATGGCGCCTCCTTATTCGCATTCTCGGATTATTCAGACGCGACCTGCGTCAAATACCTAAGTGGGCGAGGTCAAATTTGCAAATCAATGCCAGTAGTGGTCTTTATTGGTAATTAGCCTCAATACAGATGAGGGACTCGATGCCTGCTCTAATCAAAATCTAGGCACCAGCGAGAATTAGTGTCATCCGATATTACTTCGACTGAAGACATTAGTTATGCAGTACAAAGTGTTCAGGACACAATAGAACTTTCGAAAATTTAGATCTCATATTTTCACTGCCATTATACATGTACCTCGATTCTCTCAAAAAATTTGATTGCAGACTATGTTTCGAAGAACGAAAGGACTTTCAAGAACCAGATAAATGTTCCGATCAAGTTCCGATATCTAAATTGTCAATAACCCTGAGAGAATATCAAGTTTTGGATCATAATCTCTTCTTAATTACCAATCTCGTCGATGGACTCTGCGAAAAAATTTACAATCACGAGCTTTTAATATTTTCTAACTCAAGAAGTCATTAGAGCATGTTTCTGAAGCATGGTTTGTGTGTGAGTATCGGAACATAATATTGATTGACTGGTTTCCTTCAAATTATATGTTTTGATTATACACGTTGCCAGCAACATCGCATTCAGCGATGAGGAATAGTGTAAACAGGACAACTGAAATACAAGATTATAGGAATGATATAACTGTTGATTTTCCACTCGAATTAAATTTGATCATTACAATATGACCATTTTCTACATTATATAATTAGAGCATATCAAATCGCAGTCTATTCAGATGGCACGTGGCCTATTGGAGTGCGAATCACAACGATGGAGATCTTGTGTTCGCTTTTGTGTAAGATGATCTTACACTCCAAACGATCACGGAGTAAATACTGGCTTAAGACTTTGATTGAATCTCGTTGATTCAGCGGTTTGCGCCAGATTATTTCTATAGTGTAATGGATTAAAGCAAACCCGTAAAAATCTCAACCTTCAAACTCTGGAGAAATGGAAAAATGGTTCCCCAAGCACGCCACTGACATTAGTTTGGAGATGTTTGATAGATCCGCAAAGCATGAGAAAGCTCATGTGCATCACTTTTGGAGGTTGATGTTTCACCTAAAAACTTTTCTATAGGATATAGTCGCTCATCCACAGCATTGTTACGTTTTGAGTTCCCTAGCTTTGTATGCTATGAAAATGCCATTACAATAGTTAATCCGCACTTTTATGGACACCATATTGGACATCATCAATTCCCAATCCTAGGATTGCTTTTATCCTCTGGATTTGCTGTAGCTTTCATTTTAGTAACAACCTTGAGTGTGAAAGAGATGTGAGAACTGTATGCGAGATCCATACCTACAATAGTTGAGCCCATACAATCATCGATAATTTATTCAGAGTCTTTCAAACTTGGCAATATGTACGGAAAAACGAGGATGGAGGATCCCAACGAATTTTGTCGAGCTTTCCTCTCTATTGAAATTACACTAGCCTCGCCACAAAGTGCATACGAATTTTTTATACTTCAATCGGCAATTGTCAGAAGGTTTTGAGGGTCGTCCTGCCAGAAAATTGATGGAAATTACGAAGTACGCTAAGAGTCACCTTACTATTTCATATGAGGCTCTCTCTCTCTCTCTCTCTCTCTCTCTCTCTCTCTCTCTCTCTCTCTCTCTCTCTCTCTCTCTCTCTCTCTCTCTCTCTCTCTCTCTCTCTTCCTCTCATTCACTTACCATAGAATACCGTTTATTGAAAGCCCAATGGACTCGCCAATGGACGTAACAAATGTTCAAGTTTTGAACATCCATATCTCTTTTAACGACGACCGCGCGTGTGCTCACGCAATAGGAATGGCATTTTAGTCTTCCATTTTTACTATATTTAAATAACCGCAACTGTCATTCTTGTGGCTTGAAAACCATTCTCTATAGAAGTAAAATAGTGCAAGGAAAAATATTTTTCAAAAAACCTGTGACACTTCCATTGCGATGGTTACATCATCGATTATCATGGGCTTGGTACTCTATTGGAACCAATGATTCATGCAAGTATGACTTCTGGAGTGGAAAGATACGCATATTTCTTCACATTTCCTGGACGGTGTTTTTTCGTTATAAGTGGGAGGGATTAAAAGATTGTAAAAGTAACAACAGAATTCTCTCAAATTGGAATACTTCTAATTTCTCATCGAGTTGATATGATGCATATCCCGAAAGTTCAATGCAATATCATTTTGAAGACTATGAAAACTATCTGAAAGTAATTCTTCTTGAGGCGCAAAAGTCCTCGAAGGTTGTACAGATTCGCTTGTAGGTTTTTTTTTTTTTCGTGTGTATAAATAGCATGAGTTGCGCTGATTATTTTTAGATTGAGCCTGTCGATTCAATGTGCGAGAATTGTCTCATTTCCTGAGGATTATTGTAAGCGTGGATGGTATTCATAATTTAATCGGCATCATCGTTCAGAGTTCCATGTTTCGCCGTCAACGGAAAAATTATTTCGCGCTGCTGAAAGTAACCATGCAATAAAATATATTGATGGGAATGAAAATCATCAAGGTTTTCATTCAGATCAGGATTAGAGAATCGTTCTCTAGAAAATCTGTCTTTCTACACTCATCTTAACCCGACCATCGGCATCATCGGACGCCATAGTTCTCCCTCGTGACCATTAGTATCATTTCCACTGAAGTGAGCACTCAATCAACTGAAATGAATCAGAATAAAAATTATCAAAATCTGACTTTAGCTCGAGATTTCAAAACTAGGCAGTCATCCACAAAAAATCCCGTTCCCCCATTTGAACTCCATCTTTGAATCAATTTAATGGACACAATCATATCGTCAAGTTGTACCGTTGATGTCATACTATCATCTTTTGCCGATAAGTGGAACCCCCAGGCAGTCTCAAATCCCAATCTTCAAGCTACCCGTATACGAGAAAAGAACGGTATATCATTATCATTCCTCCTCACTGCATAAATTTTCAATACATCAGAGCGCGTAACAAATGCTGATACTGTTCGATAGCGTATATCGTCGAGCTCGCCGATTCGAATGCGCAGTCTGATCGCCTTGTAACGAGTGCAGTCGGATTGCACCTGAATGGTTGCGATTCAATCAGCTCTCCGCGATTCAATGATCTACTGCTAGAAACGCGCGCGCGCCCATTAACGCCAATTACTATCTCTCTTTCGCACTGCAACGGTCACAGCTGGCGCGTCATATTCACTTCATTCCTCGCGTCGCGATACTTACACGTGCGAGGCCGATCGCTGGGGGCCGCGCGCCGGCTCTGGTAGCTCGATTCTTTGGCCTGGCGTCTGCGGCGCAGCAGATCTGTCGCGCGGTGTCGACGAACTCTACTCTCGGGCCTCCCGGGGGGGTTTCTCGTTTCAGCAATGATCCAGAGCGCGAATTTCATCCGCTGGCGCGTGTGCCCAATGCGCGCAACTCGCGCCGAGAGAAGCCGGGCGTCCGCGCGCCGATCGCCGCAGCCGCATTAGAGAGAACGCAAGGTGCAAGAGAAGGTGCGCCGCATTGGAGGCGGAGCGGAGTACAGCGACAGCTCGCGAGCGCGGGAATGTAAGCCGTAAGGTAAGCGGCATCCGGGCAATGCCCTCGCATGTAAACAATCGGTAATCGCGCGCTATGCGGCACGCGCTTGTCACCGCAGCAATTGCTACGCACGTGCACACTCGCCACTGTCCGATATGGGTTCGCCGCATAGTTGCATGCATGCACTACTCGCTCTCTCGAACTTCATCGTATATGGAACACTCGCATGCGAACCGCGCAGCTGGGCTTGGTAGCGCGCATACCTTTTACAACTGATCGGTTCCCCTAGATCGTTTGATAGATCGCATTTGCCGAGCTCTTTTGCGATCGCCGATCTAAGCCGCACCAGTCTGCAATCACTCATAAGTATTCCTCTATACTTCTATCTCGAACTCTATATTGGTCGAAGGAAACTCGCGGTTGGAGTATCAATCTGATACCACAATGATCCCATCATCTCTCGATCACGGCAAGCGATGATCGGATGAGTCACTTTGACCAGTCGATTGGAGAACTGCTCCTTACTAAATTTTCTGCTCCTCGGAGGTCTACATTTTCCCTAATCAGTCACTCGGTAAAAGCCACTATTGCTAATTTTGTACTGATCTGATAGTAAATCAATTGAGATAATCACTGCTAGATCGGTGATGTTCATTGTATCGTTAGTGATGCTTATTGATACATCAGGAGTTTGTGAGAATATAGCAATGATCATTATTGATCCTCGTCAACTTTTCTTGACCGATCAGAGATATTCACTGATCAATCAGTTATACTCATTGATCCATCAACTGGAGAATCACTGACAGTCATTGACTCCCTTTATGGAAAAATTCACCTAGGTTACTCAACCGGCAGGATTCTGATTTTTAATACCTTCTATTCACCCAGATAAATGACTATGGGGATTCAGAATGAATTTTCGACGTAATTCAACCGGGTTGAAGTTTCCTCTAGTGAAATTCAACCAGAAGAATTGAATGGGCATCTATTTTCACCCTTTGCTTTCAACTGGGTGAATACGACAAAATTCAACGCAGTGAATTTTCAACGAGTGGAATTTAATGCCTTATATAGGCTTGTTAGTTCTACTACTATATTACAACACATTGGCTCAGTCGCTAAGGTGCAGAGCCCATAATCAGAAGGACCCGGTTCGATCCAGCGCCGACACTCTCGAAGAGCAAAGTTCGATCTGTACGAAGAAATCATGATTGAGAGCTTCTTTAAGCTTTTTTTGCTCGACTTACAAATTAAAAATATATAGCAATAGCGAAGGAAATTTTTTAGGGCTTATTTTTAATAATAAAAGGAGATTCGAATTCATCCGGTTGGACCGGATTCAATCCTACCGGTTGATTTCACTCGGTGAAAATGCACCTCCTTAAATTTTTCCATGTTCACTCAGTTGGATTTTGAGTCATATTCATCCAGTTGAAAGCGAATTCTGCCTTTTCATTTCTACTGATTGAATCTCGCCCGGCGGAAATTCAGTTGAATTTCTCCATTTTCACCCAGTCGAAAGAATATAAAATTACAACAATTTGATGCCGATGAAAATAGCTACCGATCCAAGTCTACTGGTTGAATTTCACCCAATGTAAATTTACCCAGTTGAATTCTGTCACATTCAACCGGTTGAATTCTCGAGGGTGGGACCCATTCACCCACTAAAAATTTTCACCCACCATATTTGCAGTTTGGATTCAGGGGGTTGAGGACGAAAATTCATATGTGAATCCGCAAAGTCATTCAGCTGGGGGAATATAGGGTATGAAAATTCAGAATTCTACCGGTTGAGTCACCTAGGTGAATTTTTTCATTAGGTTCATCAGTGATATTCTTTGATTTATTGACCTATCGGAAATTAATTCATCAATGATAGTTGTTGACCTATCAGTCGACTGATCGAACCATTCTTGAAAGTGACCGATTTATCAGTGTGGTACTCCTCGATTCTTCAGCTGTACTGACTATGAATCTTCAGTAGCATTTATTGATATATCAATGATGATTATTGATTGACCATTGGTTTTCATTGATTCAATGGTGATGCTTGTCGATCTATTTTGGTAGAGATGTGCAATACGTATCGATATATCATTGTATCGATATTTTGTAGCCTATATATCGATATTTTGCACCGATATTTTGAGCCTCGGTATCGTATCTGTATCGATACGCGATGTTCTCGTATCAGAACTCGATACGCTTTCAAACCATTCTCAGCGATTTTCGACGGAATTTCGACTCTGTAAAGCAATTACAAGCTCATAACCAATCGTCCATCCGTAGCTCTCCGAAAATTTCAGTCTCTAGAGGAAAGGCCTCTTACAAACTACACGAGAGAGCCTACGCGTCAACAACTAATACTTTGTCGTTGCATCTTGGGCGAGACAAGTAGCAAGTACTTTGAAGTCTCTGATACTCGATTCACTGAAGATGTAGTTGAGAAAAATTCGAGTCCATTAGTGGCGGGCGGTACGCCAAAGAATATTTACCCCTTCGCAGCCAAGAATTCTCATCGACACATAGTTTAACGAGTGCACGTTGTACTTTGTAGGGCCAGATTCAATTTGACAAACACTTTGGCGTCCGCCAGATGATCCGGGGGCTGAATGAATATGGACTTATATTCTTCTTGAGACATAGTCATTCAGGTTTTGAAAATGCACTTTAGTAGGATGAATAAATATTTATTTATTTATTCATTAAATCAACAAACGGGCTCGCCAGCCCTTTACATGAGTATACAAAAGAATGGGTGGTAAACATATAATAATATTTTCATGACAATAGAATAACGTAAATGATAGTTCTTTCTATGATAAGTCGTATTCAAACATCATATCTCTCGGACTGGTACAACAGTTATCAGTTAGTAATAGTGAGAAAAGTGATCTCTAGCCAACGCTGTGAATTCTCGTTTGAAACGCGTTACAGAGTCTGCTACTCTAATAGTCTGAGGTAAATCGTTCCAGCTACGGCTAAGTCTAGCCCCGACGGAATACTACACGTAATTACGTCGATGAACTTCTGCACCTAATGGACGGGGGTTTCTAAAGAGTTTCACATTCAATCTGGCCATTTAAGAAGGTTCCAAACAAGAGTAGCATCTCTGAGGTCACGTAACAATTTGATCGTACAAATGTTGAACTTACTACAGATATGTCATGAAAATCATGGTCAAACCTATGCATAGGAGACTTAGCTCTAAATAACAACTGTCTCAGAAATCTACGTTGGACAGATTCCAGTTCATCAATTTTACCTTCTTCGCGCGGTGACTAAATTCCAGATCCATACATCAGGTTTGGAACAACTAGACTTTTGTAAAGGTGAGAGAGGACGCATTAGTGTAAAAATCCTTCGTAATTCTACAAATGAATCCAAGAATTCTACATGCCTTAGATACGCATGAGCTCACATGATCATCAAATTCGGAAGTTCGACTCGGACCGCGGTAGAGTGAAGACGTGTGTTTACTCGCTCCGTTACCTCGATTGCCGAGCTTACACGTTCGGGGCTATTGCCCCTCATATAG
>JAPYYZ010017077.1:0-10301 GCA_030522705.1 Eretmocerus eremicus | reverse complement strand
CTAAAAACTGTAGTCTCTCGGTCGTAATCACTTAGAATATAGCAGTAGACTTTTTTCGCAATCTCTCCGATTGGGTAGATTTTTTGTCCGAATAGAAACTCCGGGAACTTGTTCAGGATCGAACCATACTATCTCCCCGAAGAAATTACAATTAAATTCCGCTGCATATTCCCCAAGCTCCATATTCCCTCAAAGAACCCACTTTAGTGGCGAACATATCACTCCGTGACCGCGTGTCCCCCGTTGCAACCCCATCAGTCTCGAATATCGCGTGGCGCGCTCGCTCGAACGAAAGCGCCTATACATACCGCGCGCATGCATATAAAAATCCTCCGCAGAGCGCTCTTACTCGGAAACTAGCTCGCGAAAACACGAGCTGCTCCAATTGCCCGACAATTACATCTAATAGCGTCGATCTAGCAGATCGCGCAATGAAAGTAAGCCATCCCCTCTCTCTGGCCTTCCGCATTACGAGCATGCACCGCACAGTATGCGGCAGCGCGTCGCAGCTAAAACAGCCCCGCACCGCCGAGAATAGCCCCGCCGAGAATCTCGCGTTTGCGTAACCCTCATACCCAACTCGATCCATATTTTTATTTATTTTTTTTTTCATTCGCCGACCGACTCCTGCACCGTACATCCCGCGCGAGTCGTTACACCGACACGCGGAGAAACACGTGATGCGAGAGGCGCTCGCTGGGGCCCTCCGCGACTAAACACTAAAAAGCAAAGCGAGGTCAAAGGACGATCTCCTGCGCGTGTATCGTTGCCGCGGGGGCGCTTTGCGCGAGCGGCTCTATATTTAGAAATGGAAGGCGAGCGCGGCTCGGCCGTATATTCATGAGAGACAGGCACGCGAGTCGCGAGCGCCAGGCAGTCATCGACCCGCTCTCGCATGCACCTGAACGCATTATATCAGCTTTGCGGGCGTGGGTGGATATCGCGGGCTCGTATATATGCCGCAGATCAGGAGCGGTGTTGTGCCTTGGCTGACCTGGCCCCTTATGCGACAACCTGAGCTCGCTGCGAAAACTCGCTTCCGAGCTTGCTAAATGGAGCGAGCCCTCGATCGCCCGGCGACGAGAGGTGCTGAATTCTTCGGCGAAATGAGCGATTTTGCCCGATGGGGTCACTGGGATTTCCATTTAATCTGATTTGCGAGCTAGGGTATATACCAGCGTTGAAGGATGTGTGCGGGAGTTTTAATAATTCAGGAGATTGACGCAGTCGTTGCACTTTTCCCTGGCACATGCGTGCATTATTGAGCAGGATTGAATTGTCCCGTTGGCTTTCTTTCTCGCCTCAATTAACGAGTGAGAGGTGGAATTCATTCCGTCGCTAGGATTTTGCCGGCTAAATTTGCTCTTGATTGAGCTGTTTTAATTGTATTTTTAGCGAGCTGGTGCATTTATTTCGGATGTAGGTTGACATCGGCCGTCTGACCAAACTCTGCCTTGTTCTACTTGCCACTGGCATTTTGCGGACTTGTGAATCATGCATGAATTTTTGGTCCGAATAGAGGCAGACTCCAAAAAATTTTATCAAAAATATGAATCGGTCATTGACTGATTTGAAAAATTCACTATGTTGGTTCAACCCAGCGATTTATAATAATTCAATGGGGAATGACAATCATACTCTCCGTGCCACCAGTTGGCAGTTCCTAAAATGATGTTTCTTTTGATGAAAATGTTGGTTCCTAAAAAAAATTAGGATGAGATGTTGCACGAATTTTTATAACACAGTCAGTGCTGGTAAAGTACGTTTTGTATTCGGAAAAAATTCAAATTGTGATTGAAGAGAATTCTAAGCTATGGTATATAATACATGGTCATGTCGAAAAATTTATATCATTCTCCTGTTTACATTACAAACTATGTCGAATGATCAAGTAGTACAACCTCATGATCCAAGCAAGTTTCCGGAAATATCTAGCCACTCTGTTTGATGTAACCCAAATATCTAATAATAGCCTCCTCGCTTAAAATGCAAGCAGTGCATGTTGTAGAAACATTACATCACTGTAGTTGATACGTTCTATTCTGTAACAATTTTAGGTCTCTCATTTCATGACAGAGTTGTTCAACTGCCGGTAAAGGCATACATGTATCGTGGCTCTGTTATTGGGAATTTCAAAATTATCTATTCTCGATGCCCATTAGCTTACATCAGCTTTGTTATATCATATATACAAACATCGTGTTATTCCTTAAGTTTCTCAGCTATTGTATTCAAGCACTCCCGAGATCACGAAATTCAATTTAAAATTGGCAGGATGAATGCTTTGATTGAAACTTCGACATCAATGGTCGGATAATCCCGGGAATTAAGTAATTCTGTTTTTTCCTATATAAAGCTTTTATTCAACCTCATTAGAAATTATGAAGCAAATTGAGTAATTCTAAGCCACAAATTCCATCACTAGGTTTTGTGAACAATCGACTTCTTTCTCGGATACAAAAATCTAACGATCACGATAATGCGTAGGAAAATTTAAACGGTGCATGATCCAACATTGCAAGGAATGTATTCTGATCAACCTCCTTGAAAACCGTTCAACTCAAACCTGCAAGTTAAGATCTGAACTTCAAAAAAGGTTTTAATTGTAGGGATTTTGTTGCAAAGAAATTTTGTGCGATTGAAATTACGGAATCGATTCAATTGTTCCCGAGAGATGTCCTTGAATGGTCTCTTGACTCATCTCAATCATGCATATATAACGACAGTCATGCATGAAGTGTTTCGAATGGTTCCCGTGATTAGATCATTGCTTGTGTGGAGTATTAATCAGATAGGAATAAAATCTGTGTAAAGAAGTCTCTGTGTTGTGAGAAAGTCTCAGCCTCATGTTAATGTCATCCTGGAGAGAAAGCAATTGGTGGCGAGTCCTCGATTTAAATGTGGTGATTATGCTCTCTATTCGGCATGCAACTGATTTGAGCATCAGTCATGTTGGCTTCTTCTGCCACGTAGATCAACACGCAGGATAACCTCCAATGCGGATAATAATTCGAAACAGCTTCACAGCTCTCATAAAATTGGAGACTCTGAATGATAAGTAAGAAACGTGAAAAAGTATGCGAGTTTATGTTCGGATCAGAGTAAAAAAATTCCGTTGTATTCACAGTGTGACAGTTTGTTACTTTTGGATCTCAACTGATGAGAGGATATGAACATTCATGCTCTCTGCTCAAATGTATTGAATATCTATTCCTACAAATTTCTGAGCAGATAAATCGTGTACATTTACATTGTTTCCAAAACTCGGTATGTGAAATACACGTTTGCTAAAATGATCATTTAAGGTTATAAAGAAGGATCGGTTTATGAGATTGATAGTAGCCATTGAAAGAGAATTTTATGAGATAGCACCGAACATTTCAAATATTCTCCATGTACCACTTCTCGTGCTGAAATCGTCCAAAAAAATCGGATCACGCGTGACCTCATCCTCATAAAATCTCATCATTTTCCTCTGCTGCTAGCTCTTTGTCAGCTTTCTCCTTTCTCTTATCGATAGCGTCCGCCTTGGCTCCCGACGCTCTTAGCAAAGAAGATCCAAGCGAAAAGTTACCAGTCGTCCCTCGGGGATGCCGCGAGCTGCGTTCCCTCTGCGTGGCTCCTTTTCTCCGCGGAGCTCCCAAGGCCAGCCTCGGAATCAAACGAATGGTCACGATTCCCCAAAGATGTACCTGCGAGAAGCAGCGCGCAGCCTTCGTAGTTCAAAGTCGCAATGATAACGACAGAAGCACCGAGATACCATGTTCACCTCGAGAAAAGAGACGCTCGCTCGAGCTCTTTGCGAGTACTTTTCTGGGTTTTTGCAGAGCTACGCCACGAGACCGATGCATTCGGCCGATTGAAATATTTTGTACGCTCTCTTTCCCAATATTACTTTTTCATTGAATTATTTTGTAATCAGATAGATTGCCGGTTCGACGGATGATGAGAGCTCGAGTGACTGCACTTCTCTCGATCACCAATCACAGCAATATAGTGTGCAGAAGAGTCATGCACGACTACTCCTGGCTCATTTTACTCAACATTCATTGTTTATCTTGACCCGAAGCTTGAAGGAGGCGTGGGTGAGATATTCTACGAGTGCGAATCCAATTTTTTTACAGGGAAACCCTTTCATAAATTCTCTGAGCGTTCTTCGAGAATTACGAAGGGTTTTATCTCAGCAATGGCGATACTATGGGCGTACAATAGTGTACATGATATATTTCAAAATATGGCCCAGTCGATCTGACAATCTGAGATAGCTCTAGGTCGCCAGGGGCGGGTTAGAGCTGCTGTTTCAAAATGTCTCTCATTGAGCGTCGAACAAATAATGCAACTGGATTACCGACATTCCGGCCGCCCTGACCACCGACGGGTTATTTCGGGGCTGAACCTCTGATTCGTGATGTCGCCATTGTGCCATGTATTTCTTGTGGGACTGGTTTGACGTTCCGAAGTTAACACGGAGGCTCAAACCGTGATTTCAGATTCATTGTTTGTAATTGAGTCTGAAAAGTTTCGTAAACAGACTATATTATCTTTTTCAATCTCCAAAATACCATGGAAGCCCAGATAAGAACCATTCGCACTGGGCGTCAGTCGTCCAAATGCAACAATCGAATGTGGAAGAATATTTGTCAGTAACGCCAAACGATTCTGAATTGCAAGCATGCGCAAAATATTCAGTCTATGTTTGCAAGCCCCAGTATTTTTGTAACCCCGAGGATTCTCGCTGTGTCAATTTTTTCATCTCGAAATTCTTCGACGCTGTGTCGTCATAACAGTCAGCGCAAGGGCTGGCTCAAACTTTGTAACGAGGTCGCTAGCGAGAAAAAAAGAGAGAGAAGAGAAGGGAGGGTAAGCGTGAGGCAGTTGAAGAAAGTTTCTGGCCTCTTATTCCGTTGATTCAGATTTGCAAAGAACCCGCAGAGCCAGTTGCAGCGCGGCACCAAGCCTAACACGTGACCGCGGCCCCAACTAATACTAGGTACTGCAGTCGAGAACGCAATAACGGTTGCAGGTGTGTCTCTGCCTTCGACCTCGTTCTCTACCCTATACTTGCACATTCCCCTTTGGCACGCAGATTCCGGGGCTCCTTTTGCTTTGATCGGGGACACACCGGAACTGGCCGCGATCCAGGCGAAATTCGTGCGTTCACGCGGGGGATAATGATAGACGCGCCGATTGCGTTAGTGAAGAGTGGATTAATTGAGAATTCTTGCGTTTGAGAGGATGAATCGAAACAATGCGAGCTTGCGAGAGAGTTGCATCTCTCAGAACTTGGTCTATGGGTGAGGGTAATCCTTGAAATCTGTCGGGTTGACTATCATACTCGTGTGCCTGAGGATTTTTGGAGACTATTCTGCCTTGTTTGAATTTTTGAAAATTATCTTGAGGCTTGCGGAAGTAAAAATTCGACTCTAATTCATCCTGCTAACTTGACTGTCGTACAGTTTTATCACTCTGTAAAGAAAAAGGGTTTGCTTCTTCGGGTAAACGACCAATGATAAACACCAGTGGATTTGCAGTCGCTCAAAGGAAATCTTAAGTGGGCTCAAATCATACCGTCAGGAATGAGATGATTATCTCAAGATGATCCCATGTTCTTGATTATATGGTAAGTCTGAAACGAAGGCATAGCAACTTTCATCATAAATTTTTTATTGAAGACAATCATGGAGGTGTGGATTCGAGAAGTTTACAAGAGTAGAATGGGAATATAGTCAGGTGTCTTTGTGTCAAGCCAATAACGGACTTGCTATTCTTGGAAGAATTCAATGGTGATTTGGAACAGAAGTACCTTTCACATTTCGAAGAACAAGATATCCAGCATCGAAGATACGAGTTAACGGAAATAATCTGGAAAATACTATGGCACTGGGAGAGTACCCGAATTCCATCGCCATGTTGATGCATCCATAGATACATCAATAACCACACTCAAATCGAGGCATCCCATCAAATTGGGTAACTTTCCCATAGTTTTTAAGTTCTTTTTGCACGTTTTTTCGGCTGTTTTGCAAATGGAAAGGCATCTTATCTTAACCAAAAGTCCATCGATAGCTTGCGATTTTATCTTTCAGGTAGTGAGGAATAAAATTCTATTGGATGTTTCTGTTCACAGCTATGAACAATTGAAATTGTGCGCTTAAGTTATAAGTACCTCCTTTGTGTAATTTCGCCACAATTCGAATTTCACTCCGACGTAATGCTATTCAAGGTGGTGCGGGAGCCGTGGATTCCGAAGATAGAACTTTAGGATCAACTTACTCAAAAATTTCAATGATTTGACTCAAACGACGCATTCTGGAATTATTGTTATTATCTAATTTATGTTTGTCAACTCGTAGTTTAGCCCAGATTGAAAGAGTATTCGAGAAAAATGGGAATAATTTCACCGCAGGTACTTCCTAACTTCTTAAATAGATAGACAATTGGGACTATTTTACTCGAACACTCTTTTGATTTGGGGTAAACGATGATGTGACAAATACAAGTTAGATAATAACAAGGTTTTTGCCAATCCTTCGTTCGGGGGGGAGGGGGGGGGGGCGAGTGACGCGAGCAAGGGATATATCCCCCCTAGTATAAGTATATCCAAGGATCAAACAATCAAAATTGAGCCCTGATGTTCCACTCTATATCAATGCAGTTCGATTGACTGGTACAAAAATTTTCAATCAGTTGTACCCTTCTATGTCCAAGGGCGGTACCAAGGACTGATTGGGGGGGAGGGGGGTTCGAGCTCTTGTGAGGAGGGGGTGGTTGCAAATAAAATTTTCGCCGGACACGCCTTTGCCTATTTCCGCCAGGCTAACTTTTCGCGGGGGATTTGGCTATACCGCCCCTAACGCCCCTCAAAGGAGCGTTCATAAGCCATTGCTCTCCTGAATAACGTTTTGTCTGTTGTTGAATAAGAGTATGCCACAAGGCACATGAACCTACTACTTACAATCACATTGAGAAAGTAAACTGCCAATATCTTTTTGCAGCGTATTTTATCGGTGTTCATATGTGTTCATGCGCGATAATGCATTGTAATAGGTGAATTATTACAGGTCCATAATCGCAAAAAAGTCAGTTTCCGAGATACTGACCTATATAATCTTAGGTAAAATCGAGTGCTGAGTTCAAATCCGACCTCGGTTTGACTGACCCAGCTCGCGTTTCCAAGAAAACGAGGTCAAGGACGTTATTTAATGGGTATTTTTGATTTTTGACATTCGATCTTGAAAGAATATTGAGTTTTACGTTAAAATATTAGTTTTCGAATAATTTTTTTTCGACTCTGAAAGCCTTTTATAAACCATGGGAAACATTTTGAGACCTCAACGGTCGAATTGGCTGTATTGATCATAGAAGTAGTGACCGTGGTCGTATTGGGTGTCAGAGAGAGCATACTGGTCAGGGCAGTCTTGGCCGTACCCGTAGTGAAGATCCGAGTCACCATATTGGTCATGGAGGCGGTAACTGTAGTCATAGAGGCCACCAGAGTCACCGTAGTGGTCAACCGTAGTGGTCATCGATGTGCTGACTGTAGACGCGTTGGGGATCAAAGTAATTATACTGGTAGAATAAGCGATGACCGTAGTCGTACTGTGGAAATCGCAATCGCGAAGATGGGAGTGATCATACTGGCCATGGTAAGGGTTTACTCAGTCGTCGTGGGGCTCCCAGTGACCACGGTAGTCATGGGTGCGGAACCCGAATTCTTCATGAAAGTTGGAGCCGTGGAGACGCAATCTTGACCCCTATGTGACCTGAACTAACATCACCCGCTGTCATCTGAGCTATCGCGTTTTGACTCACTAGTGTACAGGCGCCCCTACCAGTGCCGTGATTGACAATAGCGCCGAGAGGTGGCTTCTTGTTGTAGAGGGAAATAGTCATCAGCAGCTCTCAAAAAAGCTACATCAGAAACCTGATTAGTAACAGGCAAATTAGGTTATCGCAGTAGGTTATCATCTCTGGAGTTGAGAGTGACACAGATAGAACGCACTTTATTTATATTAGGACTGCCTATTCTCTTGACCTTGGCATTGGAAAAATCAAAGTTTCCTATCTTGGAGAACAATTCAGTGCAAGTTTGCTCTCCAATAACCCAATTTGTATGAGACTCAGTTGCTTCAGGCCCTCCATGAATAAGGAGATTACATTTTCTTGAATCTATATTCCTCAATTGGTGCATGATGGTAGCTGATAGATCAGCAATGTTTGAGCTAGAAGAACAATTGATGTACTCAATGCGAGAGTAAATATCCTTGATTTGATTTTCACAATTACCAACTCTTGTTCCAAGAGCCATAATACCTGCAGAGAGTGCATTGATACGTTTATTAGTATTTGCATTTATAAACTGGGCTTGAGCTGCGAGTTCTCTTCTGATGAATGGATTAGAATCTTCACTCGTAGGTTCCTTCATTGAAGAATCTTCCATGTTCATTCCAATTCCAATTACATTTTGTTCATGAGCAAGAATAGTTGAGGCCATTAAGGTAGCATTTGTACGCATAGAATTGTTCATCTCCATCATCTTCTTCTCACAATTATAGCACGTAATGGAATTTATATTATTGCCATCATGACCCAGTACAATAGCAAATGTTGAGGTTCTAGCACATTTGGGGTGGTCATCATCAGCACACATAATATATGCGAGTTTGAGATTCCCTTTTTGATTATAATTTTCCCATGAGGAGTGTGAATTCGCCATGATTTAGATTCCAGTGGTTGACACGTGCGCTGAGAAAGGAGGTTAAATAGCGAATAAATGAAATTGCGACTGACCGGGTGCAGGCCGAGTACTGGTTCTTTGTATATGTTATCTGAAGTGTTATTTCCCTTCGACTATTACCGATCAACAAATCAAGTGCAACTAGATTCGTTATTCAGCACAGATAACAACAAGAGACAAGTTTCAGTTCATCTATTTGCGAGCGCCACCACATGACGAAAGGACTAAAATTAGTTGTGAACTATAAACAATTGGGATGCTTGATAAACCATAAACTTCATGTATTGGATTCTCACCTGGATCACTTCTCGGCAAATCTAGGGGATTACAGTGAAGGATGGCGAACGTTTGCATCAGGATATGAAAGATTGAAAGAGGATTCATTAAGGCGTTTGGTGGGTCAACATGATGGCACACCACTGTTGGATTCCACTGTTCCAAAGAGAAACGAGGGGGTAATTTCTGAAGAAAGGCAGAAGCCCATTGACAAGATCATTCACGGAGGTAAGAGTTTGCTACAGTTTGCGTTTGCCTATTTCCACCATGCTAAATTTTTCCTTCCTCAACATTCCCTCCAAAGTGTTCAATAGGTTTTGACGCCCAAAACCATTGTTCTACATCAGATATTAACGAACAAAGGTATTCTTGTGAAAAACGACTTTTATCGTATTAAAACCATAACACCCTCAATTTTCAACATTTTTGATAAATTCTTGTTGGTCAATACTCCCGAGATAATATAGAAACAGATAATGAAAGGTATTAGGACCGATGTGGAAGAAATATATTTCCCCGGAATCTCGCTCCGGATCTAACGGCTGCTGCAGGCGAACTGGCACGAAACCGAGGTAGCTTGCCGCCACGGATGTACAGTCGTAACGTTGAATCCACTATCGATGGTGCCACAGGAATCATTTTCAACGATACGAGGGCGCGATTGAGCGTCAAAGTTAGACTGGGGTGGATCCCCCCCCCCCCCTTCGTGTAGTGTAGCGGTCAGTTTTACAGTAATGAAAAGTAGGGCACTGATAAAAACAAGGTTCCGTAGTACCGATGCGCATACAGAAAAAATTCCAACAAAAAATTTGTATCAATCACTAATCTGAGAACCAAATCATAAGACACCTTTCATGCAGCTCCCTTCGCTCAAGTGCAATTCCGAAGAGACTTCTTCCTTCATCTTTCCGTTTGTACACAGCGGTAAGATTAATAATACCCTCAAAAAATCAATGTTACATTCGAAGACTGACTGTAAGAGCCGAGGTGAACCCCTCTAGCTCAGCCTCATTATCACCAGGCTCGAATCGTACGATGGAAATGATGAAATTCTCCACAGTTTGAACGATTCCACTCGACAAAAGAGAAATTCGATGTAGTCATTAACGACACATGTCATCATCAGTTCCAACAACAGAATGCCACTATCAAATGAAGCCGATCATCGGCAAACCATTCGCGAAACTAACCGTGCCAAAATCGCAAGCTCGCACAGTCCGCGGCTCGAGTCGAGCACACGCGACACGGCAGGTATATGCATTATGAGCGGGGGGACGAGTGTGCTTGC
>JAPYYZ010017047.1:0-15628 GCA_030522705.1 Eretmocerus eremicus | reverse complement strand
TCCAAAGTCGATGACTCCGCAGAATTTTATCGAATTAGATTTCATCGGTATTGTGAAACTTTTCTATCTATCTACTAATCTACAGATACTCACCACTACCTTTATCTCACTCGCACTTCCTCCTCCTCTTTAACGGCCTGTTATCTGTCATGCAACTTTGCGACGGATAAAGCAATATTGGCGGGGGGTATTGAGGCAGACGGGGATAATGATCCATCGACTCGGGATGATTTAGCTTAAAATTTTATACGATAATACGATATCGCTTAGAAAAAATGTATGGGACAATACAAAATAACAATGCGCACAATGATTTATATAATATCGTGAAAACGAGCAACGTTCAAAGATTTTTCAATATATAGTTATAATAATGCTTTAATAATATCTGTATCCGTATATCGCATCGCGCGAGTCAATAGCCGACCGAATAATTGTACAAGGCGCAACACTCAACTCATATTTTTATCGCAGCGTATCATCAACAAACTAGAGCAATTACCTTCTAGCAAGACACAGATTTTTATGTATATACTCCATATCGCAATGTAAATCTCTTCACACCGGCAATTTTCAACTAGTCATTTTCCTTCGACGCCAACACATCCTTTGAATTTCGAGCGTCGCACTTCCGCGAGTCTCGCCGATAGTATCTTCAACTACCTCACATTGTCAGGCCGTCATTGTCACTCTTATATGTAAGTGGAGCCGATCAAAGTACCCTGACGAGGCATATTTCACTCGCGAGAGCTGGAGAACCGGAAAATTCGCTCTGTTGAATTTTTGAAAGAGGCGCAAGTATGAATCGTGACGAGACTGCGAGATCTTTTTGCCGTCGGCGCGGCGATGGATCAGCGGCTTGTGCGACACTCGACTTTCGACACGTGGAGAAATTTCGCTCTCGGGACGATCCATTCTATACGTCAGACGTGCGGGAATTATACTCGGGGCGCAGCGTTGAAAAATTTGTGCCGATTTTCTTTATAGTAGGTGTGTACGTATATATTGCATGCGGTACCTTCGTTAATATATGCTATGTATATCCTCGATTTTACAACGTCGCCAAAATCGCTTCGCCAAACAATTAGCGATTCATCAATGATTGTTAATAATTATCACAGAAAGTTCGTAAAATAATAGTCGTGGCGATTATATATCATCGTATTCGTACGTTATATGTATATAGATTATCCGCGACGCATCGTAATATAGTGAGCGCAGATGCGCCGACTCATGCTTATGCAATGCACCTTTTTATGTTTTTAATTCTGTTCACTTGTCAAGTATTCTTTCAAAGAGGTATGTCAAAGACGGAAAAATCTTGAACTTTGCAAGGCTAAAAGACTTTGAACGTTAGATGATAGATTAATCGTTATTGTGGTTAAAAGGTTTGAGAGACCGAGTTTTCAAGCGTTAATCTAGTACGTTCACTAATGCTCGTAGTTGATGTCACTATACTAATATCATAGTTCGAGAGGTAAAAGTTTTGTAATAAAGAATGTAAGTATTTTAAAAGATCTCCAGAGAGAAAAGATGCAAGTCAGGTAAAAGTGTGTCACGCACACCGAATAATCGAGTCTCAACGTTTTCCTCAACTGCTTCACACATAAAAGAGATCACGTAATCATGATACTGCGATCAAGAGAGATTAAGTGCATTTAGAGAGGCATTATATAATCCCGTGGATAGACAAACGTGTCCACGTTTCAATGTCAATGCTGAATTTTTCATTTCAGCATAGCTATTTCGTATCTTAATTTCTAGAGAATAATAAAATTTCCGCTGTTGGAGCATCTGAGAAGATATCGCATGTGAGAAAGTTGAGACGAGGAGTGGAAAACTTGTTGTCGGCATACTATGCTAATTTCGACTCTAAAATACCGAAAAATCGTATACGCACTTGAGGCAAATCGTGGGGTACGTCAGATCTCGCGTTTTCCCCCCTCGGCTACGCCTCGGGAGCAAACCATGCGGGGTCCGAAATTTCTCACTTTCCGCCTCAGGAGCGTAATGTATACTATTCCGAGTTCTTCTTTTGAGATTCGATTACGCTATTCTAGGTCAAAATCTGGCTGCAGGACAGCACTTTTTTTGAAAGCTCGCATTTTAATGCAACGTTAAAATTTTTGCTGATAAGGACTCCATAAGGAAGTGCTTTATCCCTCTAAAAACTTCATAAAAGGACTCTGCTAAATAAAACGCTGGCGGGACCAGGTAAGTATATTGCAAGCGAGAAGAGATTATTTCATAACGGTGTAAATAATGAGGATGGCTATAGAAGAGGGAAACGATGAATAGGTATCATGCACTATTTTTTCTTGTATCCAAACTTTGCCAGACCATGAAGAGTAATATGAATTTGAAGACAGTTGAGATCTTCTTTGACGCAGCAGTAGATTGTGGTGTATTGATTATTATGAAGGCTATCTAGATTAGTTGCGCAGGGAATGCAAATCTTCAGGAATGTCCCATTGATTTTGACGATAGCTCATGTTATGATGAAGGCAACCAAAACTAATCGTCTAAAAGAACTTGAGAGGTAAGATAGGGTGTTGCCATTTTACTCAAATGATCTAAGGTGATCAACATCTCATCGAAGATCTACTCTATGAAAGAGCATGTGTAATATCCGTCCCCGTTCATTACACATATTACATTTTAAATTGGATAAGAGTTTGATGAGATGAACCAGAAACATTTTCACAATGGGACCTAAGTATAGAGATTAGAATGATATTTCATACCATAGTATTCGAAAAGTTTCGAAATATTTGTCCTGCAAACGTTTTGATGATTTTGAGAGCAGAAGGAATGGCATTACGAGATCGTTAACATTATTCAGATGATGAGATTTTCCTATAGTCATCAGCTTCACAAGATGCTTGTCAAACGCAGTATTATAAAAACTACTCATGTTTGCGGATATCTTCAATTAAATTACAAATATCTACAACATACGTTGATCGTATATTAGCATTTGATATCATGGCGAGTCCACCAGAGGATTTGTCCTTGCAAAAGTGCTTCTCACACACAGAATTATATTGAATCGTTCGTATTTCACTCTCACAATGAATGTCAAACTTCTCGCACTGTTCATAATACATATTGGAAATGATTAGCTGCCAAAACAACAATTCTTTATATTCTTGTGCAATTGAACAAGTTGGTTTTTCTTCAGATAAGTTTCATCTAATTAACACGTTCAGTGCGGCGCGTATATTGGCGTTAAAATATCATGAAAAAGCTGACTTGTTTCTAGAGTTACGTAAACTACATGTATGTTAAGACCCAATTTGCCTTACCAGCTGAAAAATCACTCGTTTTGATATTGGCTGTAAAGATTTGAAGGATATTATATAGGTTCATATCAGGACATCTGTGCGACTTAAGCAAAATTACGAAAGTATGCTGCGGCAGTCAACGTGTTAAGATTGATAACGATACCCTGAACTGGGTTGACTTTATGACCACTTGACCATTTTTGTTTTGGCTTTCACTTTATTTGATTCAATATAGAACATCCTGCAGCGGTTCATTTTGGAAATATGACGTAGAGCTTTTGAATGAGTCCTTGCAAGATGTTGTACGTTATACCAGCCAATCCAGGGATGGCTGGAATCATCCCAGTTTATGGTACCAATTATATCCTCCTTTCTCTATAAAGTTCAGAAACATTGACAAGCAAATGGGATAGCTACGGTCCGAAAACTGCTCTATGAGGATTGACAGGAACTGTAAACTTCTTTCGTTTTAAGAATCATGTGATATTCCTGTCATTCAGCCATGGGAGTGAGACCACGAGAGCCATAGAGTTTTTTGTAATTGGATAATTCCTTTCTCTCGATTTTGACTTTGCAAGTGCCGACCTTTTTGCTAGCGGGGGTAACGGTGTATATAGCTCGTCAAGGTATCATTTCTAGTGGTTTCTAAATAATTTTTTCTATCATAAGGATCAAAATCCTCTGATGAGGACTCATACTGATTTTTGTGTCATCTATTTCGTTTCAACACTGGGTAGATCGGGATATGAACATGATTTATATGAATAGTAAAAATCGTTTGAAATTCATGATACCGAATCGGTATTTCATACATATATATATAGTTATAATGACATAGCGTAATAAATTGTGCTCACGAGCCATACTTTCTTGGTGCCAAAATTGTAATACCGAGAAAAAATGATGACGTGATAACATCAAGATCGATCGCTGTAGGCGCAAGTGCGATGATAGAGAACGATAGAAAAGGTGAGAATTCGATTTATCGAAATTGATTACCTAAAGAGAAGTCAAAGGAGATTCATCGCTCTACAATTTCACACAGAGTCTCCAAAATTGCACAGTCAGCATGTAGGTATAGGCAATCAAAGCGGACGAGAAGTGATCGTCGTTTATTATTGCTATAGAGATTCACAGACGTCTGCAGGCAATTTGGTTACCAGCTGCAAGCTTTGAGATTGGCGCAAGCTCACGTTCGATACACATCGTATTGCCAGGCTTGCGGAATTGACTGAACGCGCTCGGAAACGTCGCGGTATGTAATGGGTGTGCTCATGGCAGGCCGGATCGAAGCTCGATTTCATCGTTTATATGTGTGCGTATCGCGATCACACCCTAATGTACATGTATCGAGCTTTTACACTCGTGATTGCGTTTGCCTAAAATTTGAATTTCGCGCCACGCGCTGCAAGCTCTTACAACCGACGCAGTGTATCGGCTCGTAGCCTCGATCAATCGACGCTTGCGTGATTATCGGTTGCGGTGGTATTGCAACGGTTGCTCCGCAGTCCGAGGGCTGGCCTCGCCCCCCGAAAGCTCGACTCGTCTCGAAAGCTCGGCGCAATATATCGCAATCTCGGCGCGGCTCTCGCGGTGCAGCGATGCTGCGGAAAGTTTGCGGGCGCCACGGAATACGGATAGAGCGAGGCGCCCCGAGTGAGCGATGTATCGATTCGGCGCGGAGGGGCGGATATACGAGGCATCGAAGGCTCCTCCTGGCAAACTATCCAAGGGATGCACTGGATCTCTGAGTGTCGCGACGAGCGAACGGATTTCGCGGGAGGCCCTTTGAAACTAAGCGAGTGCGGCGAGAGCTTTGCTTTGGGTTATCCGGGAGCTTTGCGGGAATTGGATGATAGCTTGACAAGCACGCGTTGCTATGATTCAATATCGAAATTCCTTGATAGGCATTCTCCTTTTGTTTGCACGACGAGTGTTGCTGCATGGGCAAAAAGGAGCATGAGAGAATTTTTGGGGTTTCTGAATTCTTCGAAAAAAGAATGAATACAAGAATCTACGGCATGTCAGAGATATAGGTCAAGGAGGCCAACATTGTGTGCAAGTTCTGACACACTCATGAATTTTTGTCAGTTGCCGGGTTCATTTTTAAGCATTTTCCAACCGCAAGTGGGCCATCTTCATTCGAGTGGCCATATAACGTACTCCCGTCACCGGCAAAAGCTACATTTCGTATCACAACCCGCCCTTCACTTCAAATATTTCAAGATCTCGTACATTTTATCAGGACCCCGATACGGCAGAGAAAGCACAACGAATCATGCTGAAAATTCCCGCCTCCCACATCACTGTCAAACGCATAAACGTAAAAAAGCTCCGGCACGAAACGCCAGCTCGAGCTTTCGCGTTAATCTCCGCAATGAAGCTCGTGCGCGGTCTCGTATATGGATGCGTTAATTTCCTCTCGTGAATTCGATTCGCGCGAGTCCTTTCAATCTCCCACCCCCCATGGGATGCGCGGGTTCGGTAAAATAATTCCGAGCCGGCGAAGCGCTCGTGCAAGCTCAATAAACGTCCGGCGAGAGGTGCAGCCGCTGGTGCCACAGAACGAATGGCGCTCCGTTGAAATCGAGCGCAAAAAAGGCGAGTGAGCTGCGGCGCAAACATTAATTCGGGCGAACGGCTGTGCGAGAAAAAGGAAGCGAGTTCGAACTTTGGGCAGATTTTAGAGTTTTGCAGCGATAGCTTTTGGGAGCTGGATGCGAGGCTTCGAAAAATGAGTGGCGGATGAGTCGGTAAGCAAACATACGCAAGCTTCTTGGAAAGGAGTAGATGCGAGGGGGCAAAATGAAACTTTTGGTGCCTGTGAGCTGTGAGACTGGAAGTTTTATACTTTGAGTTTTTTCAAAGGTAGTTCGACTTCGATTGATGAGTAGGGAAAAGCCACTAAATAGCCCCTTGATTGACACTTGCTCATCAAGCGGTCTAGAAAAATGGGATGCAAAGTTGAAGCTCTCGACGATAGCTATCGCTGGTTGTGATTTACCACCTCCAAGTTTTGAATCCAAAAGATCCCGCGAAAAAATTCAAGTTGAGTCTTGAGGTGGCGAAGAGGTATACGAGCAGCCAAGAAATGGAGCAGCGCGAGTCTCATTTAAATTCATTAGCAGCCCCACTGCACAGATGGTAGATCTATATTAGGAAAGAAGCAAAATTTAACGCGTAAAATCTCACTTCGTTTGCCTGAAGAAGATTGCAATGCAGACTAAGCTCCCGCAACTTATCGTTACCGACCCAATTTCCGCTTTCGTTAATTTTTCCAGTCAGCTCTTCTTTGCGCGACGCATCAGTTACATCGTCATAAAAAATGCGGCCGAGTATTTTCCAAGCTCGCCAGAATTTCGAAGGTAGAATTTCCATGAAAAGCTCGCAAGCTCACGCTCCTCCGAATGCGTACAGTTGACAAAAATTTATCGGCTCCTCGGGGATGCAGCGGTAGTAACTCTCGAGCTCTGCTTACAGCGCGGTAGCTGCACGACTCGTTTACGGCGACTGACGGAATGAAAATGAACGAGCACGAGCGTGAGAGTCAGAATTTTACCCAAAATTAAATTCGAGTCCTGCTTCTTTTCATTACTAGTCCTTGAGTTTCCTTTCAACATCCATTTAATTCTTAAAAATCCATGATTCTTATTGAAATCGTTTGAATAATACGGAGACAATGAAAGTCTTGTCAAGCTCTCGATAAGACACGTCTTGTCGAGAGCTTGACAAGAAAAAGTACACCATTGAATGCGCCAAAATACAAAATAAGCTAGGTAGCCACTAGGCAACGAGATGCGCGATCGATAGCCCGGCAAGCTCGCCACGTCGATCAGCCTTGCGTGGAAGAGGAAAGCTCGCGGCGTTAATCGCGGCCGCCGCAAGCTTCGCGGCTCGTTGTCTCTCCGCGAGCTTCCTCGAGAGAGCTTGCGGCTGGAACATTGAGCTTGCGACTCTCTCCTTTCAACGCGGCCACTCTGGCCGACCTCGCTGCTGTTATTCACCGCTCACTTCATGCGTACGTTCTCCCACGTTTTCAATTGCTTGGAAAAGTGCGCATCTTTCAGTCTCCTCTGACCTAACAAACTCCAACTCCTTTTCCCCGAGCATTCGCGTCAAAATGGCCCACGATGCGCGCCAACTCTTTCACGCGTGCGAGCTTGCGCGAAGAATGAGGAGAGGCTCGTTAAAAGCTCGCGGCTGCCGGAGCTTTCATAATTGGAGAGCGTTCCAGAGCTTGCGATGATAATGATTACGCGGGACTCTCGAGTCCCTCGTTACGCTCCGCGTTACGATGTATAGAGCTTCGCGAGCGAGAGCTTGCAAGTTGCGCGAGCTGTTCCCGAAAGCTCGAGGGTGGCTCGCGCGATCGAAGGCGTTGAAGTAGCCCGCGGCCATTGGCTCGCCCTCGCATCATATTTGCGGAGCTTGCGAGTCGCCTTTTCACGAAGAGCTTGCAAGCTCGAGAGCGAAAACTCGCAGAGCGCGTCCGAGCTCTCCTCAATTTTGCCATTGTATATGTAGGGTAATCCTCCGCTCGAGTCAAAGCTCGCTCTCTGAAAGTGATATAGCCGCCAGAGTCGCGCGGAGCCCTCAATCGAGTATTCAAGCGCCGCGAGCTTTGCTCTTTAGTCTAGGATTGCTGCAGCGCAGCTTGGCGGAGGTCGCGATTCTCGGCCCGGAGGATAAGTGCAGAGAGATTCGGACGATCCGTTTGAATAGAGCGCAACGCGGCACCTCGAGCTTTTTCGTGCTTGTGTTAGCTTTTTGAGCTCGAATCGCGACTCTCTATACATTTTCCAAGCTTTGAATAAATGGCTCGCCCGAGAGATCAACGCATGCAGAATGTCCATGACGCAAAAAGATGTCGTACGAATTTGATTAGAGCGGAATAGAGGAGAAAAGAGCTGTATGGATAAATCTATAGTGCCATAGGATCACTGTTTTGATTCATCGACGGATAATCGCAGACACGATGGATACGTGCTAGATCACGGTAGATTATTCTAAAAAGAGGGCAGATCAATTACCCGCGAAAGGTGCCCGCTAACTCCGATATTATAAATTCCGAAAGCCATCTATCCTAGTAACGATTGAGATTGAGGAGGAATAGAGAGGAGCTTTCGTGAAGCAGAGGCCAGCCCTGCAATTTTCGCAAGCGTCACACGTACCGAGTAACGAGCCGATACACGAGGAGGAGGTGTATTGTTTGGCACCTCGCGGGGGAGCTTGCAAGGGGCGAGGGGGTCAACGAGTAGCTTAGGATGGAGCGCCGAGCGAGAGCAAAGGCCGAGCCGAAAGGATCGAGTCAGCCGTCGACGGGTGGACCGCCCAGCGAGAGGGCTTGCACGATCCGAGGGTCGGCCTTGCTGCCCTCCCGGAACTCCTCCAGGGTAAGCTTGTCGTCGTGGTTCTTGTCCATCTGGTCGAAGATCTTGTCCACCCTCTTCTGCGGCGTGTTCTCGTCCTCTGCCTGTGGCGTCTGACCCTGCGCATTACAAACATACGTCAAATGGTTAGATTTGTGCTATGTGAATTATGAGGTCACTCAATAGTAGAAATATTTGCTCCAACGTGTACGAAAAAGTCGCGAGAGACGAGCTTCTGAGATGAGAGCGTTTCTTCTAATCTAATGATTCGCTTATCATTGTGCAAAATAGGTAGTTTATCAAGCTTGTGACTTCGTTTTGTTTCATTCGTCCGCTAGTCACAGGATTCGTATTTCACATCTACATCTAAAATTTTAGTTTTTCTCTCAGACGATTCTCAAAACACGAACCCGTACACTACCTCACAAAAGTGATGGATACTGCACTCTCGATGTACAACTGTAATAACCTGGAAATCTTCGGGTCTACAAAAGATGATGCCAGAAGAGAATTTCAGAATGCAACTTGTAGATTTCTTCACGAGCTTCAAATTCATTTCTTTAAAAACCCCCCACGATGTTTTCAGCCGAATTATGAACTTTGAAAGATGGTCAGTCGATACAAAATGACAAACGATACAAAACGAGAAAAAGCACAGAAATCAAGTTTGATATGGTTGAAACCATTACTTTAAAATCGTGGTCAGTTCACAACTCGACAAACCACCATCTAGCAAATTAATTTCGAAATTAGTAATACTGATCCCAAAATGGTTTGTCGGGTAAATCTGACTCGCACTTATTCGGGTGACCGTCAATTCTTCAAAGCCCATAACTTGGCTCCAGAACATCGTAGAGAATTTTCCAAAAAGGAATTGAAACTTTTCAAAAGAAGTACAAGTTGCATCTCAGAATTTTGTTCTAACATTATTCCTCTCAAATTGACATGTGATTGATTCGAGGAATTCGTTTTTTATTTTTTACCTTAACTATGAATGTATAAAAAAACACCAAAAATATTCGAAAAACAGAATGAAAACATTCTTTCTGATGCTTCTCTCTTTCTTTCACAGACCCCAGAGTTTTCAAGTTATTGCGATTTTTCTGCGAGACAGCACTATCCATTATACTTGGGAGGTGGATTCATAGATCCCCAAGTATGGAGACAAAAGCACAATTCACAGAATAGCTGCGAATAGATGAACCAAACGAATCAGTACTATCCAATCAAAATTGTAGGATGAACCAACAATCTAATCAAATCTCAAAAAATCAACCACAGCATTATTCCAGATTCCCCCAGTCAAATCGCGTATTCCAATCAGACGATTCTCGCGACGCAAGCTCGTTACGTCGCATCCAGCGCACTTTGCAAGCTCGAGCGACTGTCGACTCATCAGCTGGGGGACAAAAAAACGCAACCAGCAGCCAAATTGGCACTTGACCCGCAAAACCGTCTCCGCGCGGCGATCGGATCCGCGCAGCTGCCGTGCTGCCCGCAAAGCTCGCAAAGTCTACCGCATCCATCTCTGCCCCGTTTCGTCGCCTCGCGACGTTACATCACGCGCTCATCCCTTTCGCCCCCGCGCGTACATCAAGTTAACTCTCTCGTATGTATGTACGTGTGACGCGAGATTCTACTGCGGTTCGCGTTGATGTGCCTATGCATATGGGTGGTTCCGACATGAACTGGATGACCTTCAATGAAAAATTGTTCAGCAACAGTTCAAGGTGGAAAAACTTCCCCAACGACAGTTGATACAGGGGCTCAATAACGGTCGCTTGCATTTTTTTACGATGTTAGAAGATGGCATAATTAGTAGCGATGAATCGGATACGGAATGATAGTTTTGCCTGTATGATGTTGCTCGAACTCTCATAAGGTCATGTAAAAGCTCTAGCTCACCGACATTCATCATAAATTGGTTTAGAATAAAACAAAACAATATTTTTAAAAAGTAGCTTTAATCTAAACTGTGTATTGGCAGAATGCACCCCTGTGTGAAATTTTGGAGTGATCCGCGGAAAGCTCTTGGAGTAATTTGAACTAGTGTAAGTATATTATAATAGTGTAAATATATTGTAATTGTACCATAAATAAAATTACTCCAAGAAATTTTCGCGGATCACTACAAAATTTTACACAGTGATGCATTACGCAGTTTCGATTTGATTATTTTAAATCAATTTATGATGAATGTCGATGAAGTAGACCTCCTTCTTCCCCTTAGTCAAATCTGTCATGCCTATCAGATACTAGAAAAAAAGCTTTGCTCTGACCTTTAGTTACACCTCAAGTATTGGAAAACATGAGAAATGGGATGGACGGGTATCAGGAAACTATCCTTAAATAACATACAAAATTAGTGCGTTTTTGTACAAATTCAATCTCAGGGCAATGCAACCAACTCTACTTGTTTTGTCAGAACCTTATAATTTTGGGAGTGAGACTTTCCGAAGCTGAAATTAATTGAACTAAAATCTACGGGAGCCGAGTGTGTAACGGTTTTTGTCTCATTCTCTCTCACTCATTTCATCTACATACTTGTCGGGGTGTGAAATACTCAATGAAAGTCAAATCTCCAGTTAGCATACCGTAAATAAAAGCGATTAAAAATCATTTCGCAATCCTAGCTACTTGTACACGTGCATAAGCAACCCTAACCCAAAGCTCCACAGTTACGGCAAAATTACCCGTATACAAGTTAGGTACACAAGTCACAGAGTGTACTCACCACCATCTGATAAATAGCGTCGACGATGTTGTACATCTCGTCCCTCGTTATGAAGCCGTCGTTGTCCACGTCGTACAGCCGGAACGCCCCTGCAAAATCAATCGCGAATTCGTGTATCTGTGTATATAGGCACTTCGACACTGGCGCGTTTGATTTATAGAGCCAGATAGGGGTGTCATTTGGCGCCTCTGACTCGATTTGCCGTGATTTACAGAGGATCGATCGATCGTCGGCAGAGATATTGGGGCGAGTTTGTAAACCATACAAAGTGGTTATCGATGTATGAACGAGCGGTTCTGGTATATGTATTGGTGAGAGAGAATTGCAAGCGCGAGGACACTTACAGTGCAGCTTCTCGTCCAAGTTGCCTCTCGACGTCACCGATAGCGCCCTGATGAACTCCTCGAACTCTATCGTGCCGTCCTGGAAACAGATACAACTTGTGTGAGACTGAGATTTTGACAGCTACTCGTCCCCTGCTTCTCCCGCTTCTGATATCGCTCTGTCGTTTGCTTTCATTTCTCGCCTCCTTGTTTCGATTGACTGATTTCTCGAGTGAAACGCGTGCCAACGAAAAAACACTCTGGGCTGAGTGCCAAAATCTTCAAGCCGTATACCCTTCCTCTCAAATTGTCGCTCCAAATTTGTAAATAGCTTCTTTTTCGTGAGAGAGCTCAAGTTGTTTTGGTTCAGAGTTTGTTAAAGAGTTGATTGTGAGTTTTACGATATTTAGCCGCTCAGTCAAAATTTCGTTTCAATACAGAAATTAAGGCCATGTCGTAGCCGTGCATCCGACGCGCCGGTAGCCATTTTCGCGGCTTTTCCCATTATTCTTGAATCCCTTAAAGATTTGGATCAAAATAAAAGAGAGAGACTTTTCTACATACTCAAATCTACATCATCTCTCTCCTCTTTTGATCCGAATCGCGAGGATGTTCGAGAATAACAGGAACGCGATGAGTGCCTATATACCTCGACGCATATATATTGGCGCAAGTATACATGCATATAATGCTTCCGGGCGTTCTCATTATTCTCAAAAATCTTCGCGATTTGGATAA
The DNA here is from genome assembly GCA_030522705.1 of Eretmocerus eremicus. Lineage (NCBI taxonomy): Eukaryota > Metazoa > Arthropoda > Insecta > Hymenoptera > Aphelinidae > Eretmocerus > Eretmocerus eremicus. Next base: position 3,180 of record JAPYYZ010017047.1, on the reverse strand, counting down.
AGACAGGAGAGAGAGGATGTAGATTTGAGCATGTAGAGCAGTCTCTCTCTCTTTTATTTTGATCCAAATCTCTGAGGGCTTCGAGAATAATGGGAACTGCTTTCATGCAGAGCGCGCTTGCACGGCTCCGACATGGCCTTCTCTTTTCTCATCTCAATTTATTTTATGAGATCAAAAAACGACGAAAAAGACCAAGAACATAATTTTTTGCGTATTCTATCTTCATTTTGTTGCACGTGTGTGGATAATTAGGGTCCAATCTCATTGGGATATAATATCCAAAAATCCAGGCGTCCTTTGGAATTTTTTCTGATTTTTCGACCCCGTACTCTCTCCGTGTATATCAGTGAGAATCACTCACTAGGAGAGTGCATGATCTCCAGATCACGCGCCTGAAACTTTGGGAGACGTACTCTTTTGGTACCGAAAGATGATGTCTAAGGCCGCAGAGTCTAACGCCCGATCGTTTTTGAGATATACCCTACACTATTGCTATTGCTCATATAGCTAAACTTGCAATGCTAATGTCATAAGCCGTGACTCAAAACCGCTTGAGCGTTAGATTCTGCAGCTTTAGATATCATCTTTTGGTGCCAAAAGGAGACTATTCCCCGAGCTTCAGCCAAATCCGTGATCCGGAGGTCATGCACTTTCCCGATCAGTTGAAAGTATGGTTGAATGTAAACTTATTGGCCCCAGTGCGTCTAATGCACTGAAGTCTTTAATGAGCTCACTGAAACTCAGTGACTCTGGGGACTCAAGCAAGCTCAGTTAACTGAAGTTCCAGTGGGCTCATTAAAGACTTTGGTGGGTATGCACTGATTTCCTCATTGAATCCACTGAAAATATCAGCGAACGCACACTGGTTCCTCTACTGAGCCCACTGAATTTCGATTACAAACTGATGGTCCATTGTGTTCTTGGCAATTTTCCTGTCTGAATTCTAGATTTTTACTAAGCTTGTGAGATGCTGTGTTCGACGCTCGTCCATGCCGGATTACAGCGAGTGATGGTGGAAATCCCATTGGTTACTTCTCTTATTCTTCAGTGAATACTTTCAGTGCAAAAAATACTCTGAAGAAGCCTCACTGGGGAGTCACTGAGAGTCAGTGGCAAATCAGTGAACTCACTTAAATCCCAGTGGCAATGGCTCCCGTGAGTCACGTGATTCACTGGAATTTCAGTGTGAATCTACTGACATTTTCAGTGCTTCCACTGAGAAATCCAGTGCGTATCCATTGAAGTCTACAGTGGGCCCACTGATAATTTCAGTGCATGTACACTGATCTGCCAGTGTATATGCACTGGGCCCAATCAGTTCAGATTCAACCACTTTCAATTGAAAGTTCAGTAGTTCTCCCTGATTTATACGGAGAAAGAAGAGAGTAAGATGTTTTGAAAATTACGCCAAAATCAATTATTTGGCCGACCATGAGTTATCTTTAGAAGTGAAGGGATTGAATGCTCCATCATAATTATGAAGGTTCTAGAGGTCACGATCACCTCAATTGAGGTCAAACTTACTTAAGGAACTCACGATTGAGTTCAAATACCAATTGAGTTTTTTGTATCGGAACATTTCGAAATTTGAGATTATTCAAAAACAAACTGTGGTTCTCTCAGACTACTATCTTCTTATTCATAGTAGTAATATTGCAAACATTTGCTCACCAATTTATGAAAAAAACGTCTTGTTTCGTTCAATCCAAAACATACGAGCAGAGATTCAAAATCAAAGGCGACGAGTTGTTGAAAATCTCCAAAGCTCTCAAAATAATTCTCTCCCAGTGACGGCTGATTTCGAGGGTTCGGATTCTTTTATACTGAGAACCGTTCGATTTCGATCGCTTGATACGATTGAGTAATCTACGCTCGAGTGATTTTCGCTCTCTACTTTTGTGGAACTAAAAAGAAAGCTAAAAGCGGAAAGAAAAAGCTCCGAGTGTTCGAGTGTAAGCTCTCCCTCGGCCGCCGTTTCCGACTTCATCGATCTGGTGAAAGAGAGCCTTACGAGAAAGTTGATGGGGTCGAGAGCTGTAATTTGACAGTGTCATAAGAAATAGCATGCTGTAAGCTGCGACTGTAAATCCCACTAACTTTCCGAGAGGGAGGAGTCGAACAAGTTTCATCGCCTTCGATGCTCTCGCGCAATCAAAGAATAGACTTTTTCAATGAGGACTTCGAGAGATACAATTTCGCCGATAGACGTGGTGATATTTCCTGATAGTTGAACAGCATCCGTTTCCCAATATATTGATCTCGAGACTCGATGAAAAATTTATGAGTGGTCTCTCCATTATTGTTGAGAGTCTGTCAGAGTTCGAATCGTCAAGTGCATTCGATGTGAGGAATTGAGAGCCAAGCATTGTATTCTCAATCTAATCTCGTGTTCTTATAAAGCAAAGAAGATTAAAAGTCACCTGTGGGGAGGATTCTATTCTTCCTCAGAAGTATTGATTGATCAATTTAGATCAATGATTCCATTCATTGACTGACTCCTTGAGATAGTTTTTTTTACTAAACATTGATATCAATCTCGTTCTCTCGATCGATCTAGCGCTTATACAGATGTACATCACGAATCACTTTGTGTCCCTACGTCCCATTGAAGAACGAGGGATGAACTTGAATGTCTCGGTATGTCACCCGAAGAAGTAATAATATGCCATACTTCCCGAGTATTTTGATGACAGAAACATCCCATTTGGAAGTTTCATTTACACCACAGAGTGGACTTTTTCTTTCCTTTGGCATTTTTGATTATCGACTCTCCCCAAATGTGATTTCGAACGTGTAAAATGTATCTCCCCTTTATGGACTCGTAGGCAACAAAAATAGCAGGACGTTTTTGCGTCCTCGCTTATTCAATGTCTGTCTGCATCTCCTCCCAATTTCGAGCTACGATCCAAATCGAGAATGCCGTTGAAGAATATTTATCTACAAGCTAGAGACCCGGCTTGAACACAAATACATTTTCTAATCAGCCAGATGAGAGTATCAAATCAATCTTACCATTTCAAAATATCTGAATTCCTTCTAGCTCAAGAGCCACGCTAACAAATCGATCTCTCTTCTATTATTGAATTCCATCCACGTGTAATAAAACTCTAAATTGCAATCAGCACCAAGTAAACAACCCGTCGCACTCAAGCGATTGCAAGCTCCAGAGCTTGCAAGCTC
>JAPYYZ010017041.1:0-14751 GCA_030522705.1 Eretmocerus eremicus | reverse complement strand
GGGGGGGGGGGGGGGGTGGTGGGGGGGGGGGTTTGTGGGGGGGGGGGGGGGGGGGGGGGGGGGCACTTTCTCTTTGGATGATACCGTTGCACCCTGGCATAATATCTCGATAGTATAGTAGTTGAGAATCCATCGAATAGAGTTGTTGCTTGTCAAATTAATAGGCTGGGTAGGTCAATGTGTGCTCAGGCCTGAAGTTTGGTTAAAGAAAAGAGTGCTAAGTCAGTAGTTCTTCAGATTATAAATTACTAGGCTAGACAGCCGGTGCGCTGCCAGATTACATGGCAGGGTGGGTTGATTCGTTGTCAGGGTGGTGTGTTGTTAAATTACAAAGGATGTAGTATCAGAAAGATTTAGGCCATCGGTCTGTTTATCGATTTACCATTATGAGTTGCATGAATCTGTCATCGGGTTGTTAGATCAGTAGAACTTCAGGTTAGTGAGTTGACTTCAGGTGGAAAGTTCGTTTGATTAGCCATTCGGTCGGCAGGTCACCAAACACAACGCCATAGATCGTATGCCAGAATTTCGCGTGAAGCCTCATGTAATGGGCTATGAATATCTTCAGTGAATGAAATTCCTCATTCATTTCAACTTTTAAGGATTGCATTCTTTCAATCTTATATATACGCTAATTTAGTAAGGATAAAATATTCAGAACTCACAAATTTTGACCACGCAGAGGCATGTCATTAATTTCCCTAACAGAGCCATGATGGCATATGAAAATCTCTTATAGAAATATTGAACTATAAAAGTGGTTATAAATATACTCATGGCAGAAGGTATCACCTTGGCGTCTTCTTTGGTCTTATAAAGTAGCGTTCGAGTCCCTAGACACGAAAGAAGCATCAAATGCACTGAATATCGATGATAAAAATTATAGGAATAACATACAATACAAATAAAAGTGAAATAAAGGGCAGAAGTGGGCTGGATGCTGTCCATTTATCGTCGATGGTGTTCACGCTTCAAAGCTCGAGAACTAAAACCAGAGTCGCACTCGCATCAGTCACGTGATGCCAACATCCTAAACCATGTCTCTCAATTTTCCATCTTTCCAGTATCTCCATAAACGCACATGCGGCTGTCTGCAAGCGCGCGCCACTCGACCATTAACTTTGCGCCGTCAGGCCGCAATAATATCACTCGTGTCTGGCGACTTTCCGTTTCCACTTGGCTTCTTCAAACGGTGGCAGTGCGGCGGGTGCTTGTCGGCCCAATGGCACCACCACGCGCCACTACGGAGCCGCGGATAAAAAAAAAGAGGGAAAAAATCAGGGGTACGTAAATACGCACATGTGGACGGATGGGCACGCACGAGCGAAAGGGAGGGAGGATCAGACGGAGAAAGAGGGATGATCAGAGAGAGAAAGAGAGAAAGAGATGGGTGTCACATTATTGTAGATGCGGGAAGGCGGGTTCCGCCGATGTTTGCCCTTTGCATAAAGCCTCCGCGTGATTTATAAGTCGGGTGAGGCTAAAGAAGTCGATGCTGGGCTGCCGGTGCGAGGAGGGCGCGCGCGAGGGAGCTCACTTCACTCATCTCGCATAAGCTTGGCCCATTCAAGGGAAGCGGCTCTCTCGCCCTCTCACTTTCCGTGACCGCGGACGCGCCCCATTCATGCCCGCGCGAGGCTGGGAAAATACGCAGGCACACGCGTGCGATAAAGCACGGTAGGCTAAGTGTGTATAGAGCCTCGAAATTCAGGCGTGGAGTAACACATCAAACATCAGAAAAGACATCTCAGTTCCACGATTCGTAGTTCCATTTATTATGCATGCATCTGCACCACTCTCCATCGTTTCACCATTTTGTTTGTACTCTTGTTGATATTTTGAACCAGTGAAATAAAGAGCTGTGCATCACGGATTCAGAATGAAATTCAACTTTGAAATGGTTATTAATCAACGAGACATAAAAACTCTTATTCGCCGACATCAATGATAAGTCACATGGCCTATTGAGATTATGATCAGCCTTGTTTGACCTCAAAACAACCAAAGGTGATGCTCGATATGATATGCGAAAATTCTCTCAAGTCGGGCAAAAAGTTAGATCGTCGATCTCAAAATCCATTGTCATCCCTTTTAGGGGAGCGGGGCCAAACAGAGTTTCAAAAGACATGATGAGGTTGCATCCATTCCGGATTAAAAAATTAAAATGAAAATAAGTTCCTTTTAGCCAATTGAAATCCTGTCGTTACAAGAGATGAGTAAAAATCAGTTTTAATCAGTTTTATCGCAGCCCCCCTCGTAAACGCGTCTTTACGCGCGATGCTCGAACAGCGTCGCACGTGAATACGCGTGTGCGAGGGGGGCTAGCGATAAAATAAATTAATATAAACTACTATTACACCAAACGTGCTACTAATCTCGTAGTTCAGTGGTGCCATTTGGAATGAAAGTCCATTACCTGACAGGGCATGGTTATATGGTAACACTTGTTTCCAATTGTGGTTCAACTATCACGGATCTCTTGAAAGCATTTACCAAATCCATGATTCTGTCATTATTGCCGATAGGATGAGAAACATCGAAACCTGCAACGAATGTAGATGCCTATAGAAACACAGACCAAAGCAATATCCTATCCATATTCCATGATCGCATGGCTTGAAACATGGGGAAAACAGAGAAAAAAATTTCTGCGAGATTTGAACCCGAATCCGTAAAACGAGAGGCGAGTACTCTACAATGTGACCCACAACTTACTCAAACTACCGAATAATAGACTTGTGGTTTGAGCTTGGGATTCAAATACTTACTCCTAAGGATTCTTCGGATGTTTGAATCATAATTTTAATCTCCTTGATCGAGAAAATGAACTCAAAACCTTAAACTGCTTGGAAATTCTTCGTATTTTTAGTATTAATCCAGTAGAAGTGGTCTGGTTGGATACGGTTGGACTGTAGAGCTGTGTTTCTAGCTTATCTGCAATTTCAAAGTTTGTCAAGACTGATTTTTAACTATAAATGAAAAAATGCTCAATTTGAAAGAAAACCCCTTGAACAATGTTCCTTTTTCTTGACATTTTGAGGCTACGTTCCTACAAACGGCTAACCAGAGTTACAATGTTCTTGAATGCGTATAGTAATGGATGCTTAATCATTCATGAGGGTGAATACAGGATGGGCAGTAGTAGAATGAATGGATTGTTGAAAAGTTTCAAAAAAAAAAACTACACGTCTCGTTTTATTCTAAATCAAACTTTAGAGATGTTTGAGTGATGAATCGTTAAATTCACGAAAGTGCGATGCTTCTCGCAAATGATCGTAGTGACATGTCTCGAGTGCTTTCTCAAGCACGCTTTGACATAAAATCCCTTATGGCCCTCATGTATATAATTGTTGCCTCGTGAACGTATGCAGAGATGAGAGGACCTCTGAGAAAACTCACTCAAGTCCAAGCTCAAGCCTCTTGACTTTATTCACCAGTATTAATGATACTCAGCCCTCGCTCTCTGGGAAAGTGTCCAAGGGGTCAAGAGGTACATTCGCGTGAGTTAGAGGAATCGGCTCACCTGCGGCGTTCAATCCATCAACGACAATCAATTATCGCTCGCTTTTCAAGGCCAAATATCCAAACAGAAAAAGATGTATACCACAAGAGGTCCCCAAATGAGTCACTTTCTTGACCGATTCATCGGTATGAATCCTCTCTCGAGGTGCCCGAGCAAATCCACCCGCAGAGTCTCACCAAACGCTTCATCTCTGTCTCTATTCTCATTCATTACACGTAACACGTATGCCCCCAGCGGCTCGGTTATACCCCTGCGAATTTTCTCGCTCGCGCACCTGTGGCTACGAGTGAAAGAAGCTCTGTATCCAGCAGCCTGGGAAAGGAAGAACCGGGCAGTAGAGGCCCGATCGCTCGAGTATAATGGGAGGGGCGAGTCTCGGAGTTGAATTTTTCGCGGCCGAGGAATTTAGATGGCGCGCTCGCCGCGGGTGTTCCCGGATCCATTCTCGCAATGCTGCCGCAGAGAGTCTGATGCCACTGAATGCGCATCTAAAGGGACAACAACCGCCCGCGCGGACAAATTACCGATCTGGGATTGGTGGGCATTTTGAGGGGGCCAGCGAACCGCCAGCAACACTCCGCGGGACTCATTCACGCCAGATATGACGAGCCCGATGCTGCTCTGATGGCTCATTGTTCGCCGCGAATCATATTGAGCGCGATGAGCGTGAGTTACGCACGTGATGCTGTCGCTGCTTTCCGGTGTGGAGACGCGATCGGCTAAATTGTGATTTCTGGAGGTACGAGAGGAGATCAATTGATCGGAGTCTGATCGATTGTGTATGATATTGTGTGCCAGAGTAATTCCGGGGAGATGGAGAATTTCCTGCTCCTCTCTCCCGTTGCGTATTTTGGTTGGGAGCAACGGAAAACCGGTGGTGGCTGATTTGTGGACGATGAATAGTCCTGGCGAGGTCAGAAGTCTCGCGAGATTTTCTTAGCTTATTCTATTTGGTAAATGATTCTTGTCAGTATTCTGGAGGCTTTTGATGCAAGAAAAGTACTATAAAATAAAATTATACGAAATGCCGTAGACATTTTTCCAAACCTTGACTGATTGGGCTTTGGGAATCAAAAGAGTATTTAAAATACAACAATCTTAGGAAATTTTCATAGAGGGTTCCTCATATTATCCTTGCGACAGGCCATACTTGATGAAGCCGACACACTTTCTCATTTGAATACTAGACTGTATAGAAAGGAATTATTTCGAGAATTATTTGCCACGTGAAAAGGGCGACCGTGAGGGCGAGACTTCAGATCTATAAAGTCAGTCGTGACCTTCAATCTTACGAATATTTCCATGGATTGGAATTTCATTTGAAAGATTGACTAACCAATATGGGATTTAGAATAAATACTGAACTAATAATTTTTCTGATAGACCCCTGAAAAAATTGTCCTCAAAAGAATTGACAGTATCTACTCTTTACTCAAATCATTCAACTCCACTATATACTCTGTAAAAAGGTCATTGAAAATCCAACCAGAAGTATCAACCACCTGGTTGAAAACTCAACCAGTGGTTGGAAGAAAACCTTAACCAGGGGTTAAAATAAAAACTTCAACCACGTGGGTGAATTTTGAACCGAGTGGTTGAATTTTCAATCACTGGTTGAAGTCTTTTTTGCAACCACTGGTTGAATTTTCATCCACTGGTTGAATTTTCAACCGCAGTGATTGAATTTTCAAACAGTGATTGAATTAACGTCCTACGAGGAGTCTATGCATGGGATTCCAACGGAAATCATGTCACAAAACTACCCGAATTTTTGGCCGGATCGTCGAATAAAACTACCAGAAATTCGGGTAGTTTTGTGACATGATCTCCGTTGGAATCACATATATAGTCTCTGCATGGGACGTTAATTCAATCACTGGTTGAAATTTAATCACTGGTTGAAAGTTCAACCAGTGGGCGAACATTCAAGCAGTGGGTGAAAATTCAACCAGTGGTTGCAAAAAAACTTCAACCAGTGGTTGAATTTTGGCCCTCAACCAGTGGTTGAAGTTTTGTACTCAACCAACATTTTTTACAGAGTATTTTTTACATATAAGTATTTTTTTTAATGTATGTGAGAGAAGATTAAAGTCAAGATGCAGACATTTTGCCTAAATATCTAAGATTGGCTCACTGAATTCTAACACGTATGTAAAAAAATGAGCATTTTTGTGCATGTATTTTGAGTTCAATTTAGCTCAAGATTTGAAAAATGTAGTCATTGTTTTGCTCCCAATCGATAATGCTTCTCTAAGGCTACAAGAACAACATTCCTAATTGACATAATGGCATGGTCAGCTGCTTGCTGGTAAATTTGTAAAATCAAGAAACCATACAAATAATATGTAATTATAAACGAGTGAATTAATGACATGAGAATGAAGAGTTTTCACTCAGCTCTTGATGTTTCATTTGGGTTGGGAATTCCATACCAAACTCAAATTCAGAATCTTAAATTGTCTCCAACATGTGGAGAATAACATCCTTCGAAACCGCAGATATATCAAAAAATAATCCATATGCAAAGTAATTGTTCAGTGCTCGAAACCATCAAGTATTCATGTAAAGAACTTTCTCAGTTGTGAACACTTTTCCGAATGGATAACAAGCAAGGTATGAATGATGAATTTCTTCAATTTTTTCTTTTACTTGTTGCTTCTACTGATGAAATTGATAGATCGCCTTGATACAGTTGGGACTATTCTCAAGATAATCATTCCCAAGCATGATTTTGATTATGTTCGACCTTAATACTCGGGTGAGACACAGAAGTGGCTCATAATAAGCCAAGTTTTTGATTATTCTTTCCGCATAACCCAAAATATAAGCTTTCAGTGAACCATCAGTGCCTTCTAAAACTATTTTGAGCTCGTGGAACAATGGGACGTTTAATATAATAAATTCGCAATACAAGAGTCCCTCATTCTACGCGGATTTTTTATACGCGGATTTTGTTTTACGCGGTTGGCCAATTTGCGTCTCTCCCTTGTTATACGCGGAGCGAGTCTTATTTTACGCGGAATCATCCCTCTCGATGATGAAATTTTCATTCAACCTCTGAAAAATCCAACATACTATCGACCTGAACTTATGTCGATTTCGTATACATCTTCTGCGTTTCAGTGGCAGTCTCAATCAACTAATGCTATTTTGAGTCAAAAATTGAATGCACTGACAATCAAAAAAAGTTTAGATGAGCAGAATTGGTTTCGTCTGCATGATACTCTTTCAGTCACTTTCGCAGACACACAGTTTTTTAGAGACATCTTTCGACTCCAAAATCATCGTTCAAGTCTTGGACCATTTTATGCTAATTGTCAACGTCTCATGCTCTGATCATGACACGGAGCTCAGCAGTGGAGTATCTGTGCGATTCCGCGGCGTAAATTTACGAATATCTTAACAGAAACATTTTGAGGCAAGCAAGGCAAACCAGAATGGGTATAATAACTAAAATTTATATAAATATTATTGTATTGCGTATTTTTTGTACGGTATATACTCATTTTCATATCATTTCATTATTTCCGAGCTGAAAATTCATGTTTATCATTATCATTGCTTTTCAGGCTCGAGGAACGTAAACCCTCTCTTCCCATAAAAGTAAGGTCTCATTTTACGCGGTATTGTTATACGCGGTACTTTTTCGGAACCTAACCCCCGCGTAAAACGAGGGACTCCTGTATTCTCTTACGCAAATGTTGCACAACTATCACCAAAATTGAGGCGAAGTTCTATTCTGAATATAACTCAAACACCAATCGAAACTAAACTCTAGGGTTCTGATATGAAGGTTGATCTGTAAGATCAAAAACGTATCAAAAACACAAAATGCTTGTTTCCTCAGGCACTATTTTTAATGAATTATTTTGTAAAAATATGTGCTCTTACATGAAAAAAATATCGATGTGCCATGGCTTCCACACCCTTCGTGAGTCATAAACCCTTTTTGAGACTCCACCGGCTCACAATATTGATTTTTAGACCCATTAACGTCACCTCAGTCGGTAATGATTCGCAATATGCAACTTTCCGCAAGCCTACGCCGTGGCGCTATTGGGCACATTCCGAGCCCGCGTGATAAAAATATTCTTTTCTCTCTCTCCCTATTCTGATTTAGCTGCACGTCCTCCAAGTTTTCCGATGTTTTCACTCATGAATACTCGAGTATCTCCGTTCACACAGTATTTCATGCATCACTGATCTCCTTTCGCGTTCAAAGTGTCCCATAAAAGATGTTCAAGAATAGAATGGACATACTGATTTTCTCGAGACTAGGTTCTCATGAGAGAGTCACTAGAAAATATTTAAGCGATCATCGGGAGGAGTCTATAGTGTGAAGGTGATTATTTACGAGACAAGCGACAAATAGCCGAGTCGCCGCAAAGATGAAAGCAAAAAAGTGCGCAACTCTCAAAGCTCGATCTCATACGAAAAGCCGTAAAGACGTATCGAAAAGGGGGTGGAGATTGGGAGGTAGACGGACAGTGAACCGTCCAGGGCATCAAGAGGTGACAAAGCAGGTTGAGTGCGAGTAGAAAATGCATGAAAAGAGACGTCCCGTAGTGGCGATGACGTCTTTTCCAGCCTAGTGTCCGAGAATCTCCACCGATCGTGGACGGTATAGGCTTCATTGACCGATCTCGAGCTCTTGACTTTACGCTGCTCTTTATTCGGACAGCGGACCACTACACGAAGGCGCGCATGTATGGAAAATATTGTCCACTCGCTAACCAACGTGTTTACACGCAAAGGAGGCCCGACCATTGTTCCGCTGACCATAGGGGGGTTCACTGCACTCGGTATGCTCCGCGTAGCTCCTACACGCCGCTATTCACCTTTACCTTCGGTTCTTCGTCCCACGTAAGCACCCACGGTCCTCGAGACCTCGGCTTCTGGATTTCGCATTCTTGATTGAATCTTCTTTCCTCGAAGCTCCCCTCCATTCACGCGATAGTCTTCTTTAACTGTGATATACACATCCGAGGCGTTTTGATTTATCGTCGAGTGTCTCTTCCTCGATTCTCTTATGCTTCGGTGCCGAGTGGATGAGAAAGAGCTTGTATTTCAGACTCGACAAATTTCAAGTGTCCCGTAAAAAAACGGCGGCGCGAGAAATGGTCTGGATGGACTCAATCTCGAGTTCGACGGAATGGCCTATTGAAAACTTGTGCTCATAATGACACAAGCAGTGGGCCAGGGAGGGCAGTTACTTTTTATAAGGCATGCCCCCGCAGCGAGCCCTATAGAATACGGAAAGATGGCTCAGTGATTAATTTAATCCTAGGGTCACTCCTGTAATTTCGAAGATGATCAGAATGTCGATGGATTTCTAGAAATAGCTTTCTTGATCGAAGACCTTGAGTTCAATCATCTGTCACAGCACTGCAGTGGATACATGAATAAAGCAAAATTTAGATTTTTCCATTAATATGATCGTCAGCGCAGTGTCAGCTCAACAAAATTCTCCTGAATTGTTTTCTAATAAAATTCCGACTCTTCACTATGAGCTTCAATGAAGTTACTCTCTAGGCTGGAAAAAAGAGTCCCTGCATTTTACCTAATCTCATGAAAAAACAGCGGTACACTATCATGCATGATAGTATACAGAAAATGGGGGTACACTCTCATTCTTCCTCATACTACCTCATACATCCTCATTTGCTCAAAAATGACCGAGGGAAGTTGTATAGAGCATGGATATATAAACTTTTTTGTCGAATGGAGATAACTCTTACACGATTCTTACATTCTTACAAGGGTCATCTTCATATGGCAAAAAAGTTGAAACATCCATGTTATATATAACTTCTCTCAGTCATTTTCTAGCACATGAGGATGTATGAGGTAGTACGAGGTAGTATAAGGTAGTATGAGAGTGTACCTCCAAATTTTGTATACCATCATGTATAATAGTACACCATGCGGTGTATACGGTACACTATCATACATGATAGTGCACTGCTCTTTTTTCCACGGAATATTTGTAATTTGACCTACGCCTGGATATGCTCCTCGGTCGCGCGTAGTTAATTTGCACCGAGGTTTGCACACACTGCGGTTTTGCAGTTGCTCGCGTAATGTGGAAACTTTGCAGGTGCTCGGGTAATGGGGAAACTGGGAGTTCAGCCCCCCCCCCCCCCCCCGACGATTTTTTCGTCTCTGCTTCGCTCTTGTCCAGTTAAAATCTTTCGTGTTATAGCAGCCACTAGGATAGTTGAGCCTCGAAGCTCATCCTTTGGAATCAATTCGAACTATGTGCATCGGTGTGGCTCAACAACGATAAAGGCTTTGGTAATACTAGAAGATCCTCTATCGTATCTGAAAATGAATTCCACAAAGATAAAAAATATGTGACATGGTCTATAAGCTTATACCTTTATTTCCCTTCGATACTTCAGATAATTACAAAGTTGTAAAATAATATGTTCGAGGGATGGCATCAGTTCTATTGTATTTCCCGTATCGGCAGCAACGATGAAATCAATCAAAGCAGCAACCACCAACTTCTTTAAGACATTTCGTGAAAGCCTTATCACATCGACAGAAACGAAAAGCACATGACGAATCATCCCAACCTAAAATGATAGGATTCGATCAATGATTTTTCTGAAATGAGATAGAGATTCTATAAAACCGAAAGGCATTCTCGTGTTTTGAAAGCCAAGGATACAAAGTAAACTTTCTCGAATAAACCGGGAAAGTCTATGTTTCGAACTATAATTTTAAAATGTGAACGTTAAATAAGTTGTCAATGTCGTATGTGATTATTTGTCGAGATCATAGTTATAGTGCTGTAGAAATCGTTCTTGTGTGATTTGTCTATCTCATTTTACAACCTGATGAGGTCAGTGAATTGCACTAACGAAACGTTGCAAGTAAATTCCAATTTGCAAATTCGATCGTGGCATTCCACCCCCACGATCCCTAGTTCTCTAACATCAATTCAAGAATCCATTCCATTCTATTTCGTCGATTACAGGAAAGTTGTTTACTTTCCGTCAAGCAGAGGGAGGAGTGCTGTTCTTGCTTGATTGCTAGAAAAAGCGCTGCATTTCCGTGCTACGTTTCGAACAAAGGGAAAAATGTGACTCTACTTCGATCACAAGTGAAAGATTTGTTCTTCGTGTGCAATGAGGAAAAGAGTGTTACCATTCGTATAGAATGCATTGATTAATGCAATATTTTTTGGCAAGACGGACCTTGATTCGTTTTTCAAGAAACACTTACCACACGCAATAAGACCATTTGAGGTACTCCATGTGTATGGATTACTGTCGTATGTCCCACATCGGTTATACACGTAGCAAGCATGAAGATTGTAACAACAACTATAATAAAACCATATGTTATGGCATTTCATCCGTTTCGACAGTTTCTTATGTGATGCTTAGAAAACGATAGCATCTGAATCAACAAAATCGAAATTGAAGTATATAAATACCTGTCATGATCATCTATCGGAGGGCCATAATACCGTCGATATTCTTTTGAGCCACAGTAACATCCGTACCCAAAGAGTACGCTGGGATCACATTTGAGTCCTTCTTTTAGCATATTTGCCAAATTGTTCGGAGATGTTTTCGACCTTTGCACAGTTTCGAACGAATTCGATGATCTGCAAAGACTCGGATTGTTATCAAGGCTGATTCATGATGTTCACTCTCTCATTGCGGAGACTCATAACGCAAATCAATTGCTCAGTCGACAATGCGAAATCGGGACGAATTCTACTACTTTGCTAATATTAGGTGATAATCCTGCGTTGAAATTTAGTTAAAATGAACTTGACCTCAGAGTCTCCGACACTGTGAAAAACTGTTCTTTATGATCAATGCTGGAAAATTCACGATGGCTCGTAAGCGACTCAGATGCAATACATTAACTGAGTACATACTAAAATGCTCCCGTCTCAGCTATTGGAAAGCATGAGCCGGGGCATGAGCTAACACCTCGGCTAACACTCATCAATTACTTTGGGTTCATTGTCAGTGGACAAAACTTGACTAGATGATGATAACAAATACTGGTCAATTCATCCCTAGTGAAGATGTACACATAGAACAGTCTAAAACTCGACAGTTAGCCTACGAATATGACATTTTTTGCCAATGTCTGAAACATATCGAATCCTATAACTCCCCGCAAGGAAATTTTTTGGCTCCAATTATGAGATTATTAGATAAAATTGAGAGTAACTCTTTCTTAATGCTGATTACCACGCGCTCTTGAATATATTGTCATGTATTGCTCAATACAATTAGAATCTCAATTTGTGTTCAATTGTTGCTGATCACTTCAATTTTTAATTTTGTTCCTTTTCTATACTGATTCGAGTAGATCAGATAAAAACTTCAATAAATTTGTTAGGGCTTCCAAAAGCTATGGAAAAACTCACGTGGGTTCAATGACATGGCTCGCTACGAATATAAATACCCAAGCACAAAATTCTAGTGAAAAATTCATGCTTGAATTTGATCTTTTTTTTTTCGTTCCCAGATCGCTTTCCTTCATAAAGTCTCTAGAATTATTTAGACACTGATAGTGCTTCGATACTCAATATATCATCTATTCTTCCCACATTGACATGCGTAGATCTAATCTTTGTTTGTTGTCACGAGTTGGTAATTTCACCTCCATTTATTTGCCACGATCAAAAAATTAGTCGTGACGCGTCACTTGAATCGTGTATTCTTCAAAGTTGGGGCCACGTTGGTTTATACTTTCCATGGAAATCAAGTTTATTGCCGAATACATTGTAGAATGTATGTACAAAAATATGTCTAAAGCATTTCTCAAGTCAAAGTATTAGTCGAACTGGTGAAGCTTTGCATTTTCGCTTCGAAAGAGATGTAAACTCGTTTTTTTTATCACACCAAAACTAGAGTAAAATTATTAGACTCCAATGATTGAAAGTCTAGGGAACCATTTCTTCCCAATTTCAAGAAGTCGATCTCGCCGACTAAGGTACAGCTGTAATACACGAGGAGAAAGCACCGAGATTGGTCCCCGAATTCAGATTCTTCTGATCCACAGGCTCGCAGTCATCCGACTAAATACACCACAGTAGCCTCGACAGTAGCGCGTGCCGGAGGCAGTAATATACGTCCGTATGTATCACTAAGACTGTAGCAACCTGGGAAACGGCTTGTTGTATGAATACGCGCTATCATAATTTGTAGAAGAGTCAGTTTTCTGAAGAAGAGTTCGTAACTTTTTATTTGAATGATCTCAATAATTATTGATCAACTCGAAATCTTCAAATGAAAGTATTGAAAGAGAAGAAATTGCGAAGTAGTTTGGTTCGTTTTGGCATAAATCTAATTGGTTGACAACTTTTTGCCCGCGATACATCGCGCCAACACCAATGCGTCGCAAGAACACTGAACTGATTACGATACATCCGTGACAATTAGGATGTATCGAAAGAACGACCGGCGGCAGGGCGGCGCTGATGCAAACTAGTGAGCCTAAAGTACTTTAGGCTCACTAATGCAAACAAGCTCCCACTCACAGGCAAATTTGAGTGTGTGGCGCTTCCGTGCCAGACTTGTGTGCAACTGGTGGGGAGTGTGTGCGAAAGTCCTCACGGACGCACTACACGCACAGATTTGCCTAGTTCTAAGCATGACGACCACGCTAGCGCCACCCTGTCGACCGCTCTTTCGATTCATCCTAATTACTTCGGGCCGTTCTCAAACAGAGTAAAATTTTTTTTCTACAGTACGAGTTCTCCAAAAACCCATCGACACTTGACGGTACCATTTGGATATCGGTCAGGAGCCCATCGTCAATGTATCTAGATCGAATCTCTGTTACGTGCAAAAAACGCAGAGAGGCCACGCTCCACCCAGTGGGTCCCAATTGCGAGGCTAGTGGGCGGGGCCGGTGACATCTCTATAATACCAAAGTATTATGGGGCTACATGTAGGCACGCCGCACGCGGCGACGACTATTGGCAAGGCCAACCGGACGCTCCAAGCGCACTACGACTGCAGCTCCTGGCGCAAAAGAAGCTCGAATCGAACATCGGGAGGACGTTGCAGAACCACGAGAGGCCCACTGCGGCCAACATCTATTTAAACACACGGACGCGAAAGACAATGTGCCCAAGCGCCGTTATCGCTCACCGCAGGACGCCCCCGATGCCCCGGCGCGAAAACGACACGAGGCGGGGACACTCCTTGCCCTGTGTCACCCTGTGGCCGCCGATGAATAAAAATGCCGGAGGACAAGCGGCCGCGAGAGGCCTCCTCCCATCTCCTATACTCGTATTGTGTGACTTGCCAATGCTGCGCTTACGAGCACGAGCTGGAGCCTATTTCGCACTGGAGCTGTGGAGGGAAAAAAAAGGGAGAACAGAGGAGAACTCCGGGTGATCCCGATGTTCACAAGATTGAGTGCATTTTTCACGAGAGCGCGGCTTGGCGCTCGAGGTGCAGGGGAAATCTAGAGAATCTGCGGAATGCGAGGTATTTGACGCTGGCTCGTGGCCGAAATAATGGATGATTATTGCCTCGAAGAACCGCAAAGCCATTGTGTCTACTTAGCTGACCCAGTGTGTCAAAATCATATTCCACAATTCGCTTCTCGACAGCAACTTCATTTGGGCCCATTATTGAACGTCTCAGATACACAAGATAGATTGAAAGAAGATGAACATTGTAGACAGTGAAGACGTGAGGTAACAGAATTCTTGACCAGTTTGTGGAGCTTCCGTTTTTGGCTATAGAGCATACTCATTGACAAGCCCTCTCCGATATTTGAGATTGCACACAGTGAAATACTTCGTTGATTTCTACGGTAATGCCAAAATCGACTCGTGACTTCGTACCCAGAATACACGTCAACAACCATGTCAACATCGTTTGGAAAGACAAAAGTGGATTGAGTATCACATAACTTGAGAGTATTGATGGCGAGATTGATGGGAAATTAGACAAAACAAAATATTAATTCCCTCGTTCTTTGGAGGCAGTACCTTGGCCAGTGCTTTGCGCGGCATTTGTGAACTTTTCTCAGAGATAACCCGTAGAAAATCATAGTGTATTCCACATAAACTTTTCAGATAGCAAGATGAAGGAAAATAACTGAACGGTCTAGATAGGTGACAGAGAATTTCGCTCTTCAAATCCACGTGGACGTTCATAAGTCATCCGTTCTGAATCTGCAAAACTCGAAAGCAATGAATTATTCATTTCTCTGAACATCGAGATTCCTCCGAGTTC